>JAUEJK010064238.1:0-12138 GCA_032274865.1 Eryngium alpinum | reverse complement strand
GTTACATGCTTATGTTATTCCTTTCGATGTTTTAGACTTGATAGGTAATTACACTATAACAAAGTCACACGTTGACATATTTATAAATATATAATTATTATATTTTTAATATAATTGACATGGGCGCCTTATAGATGCCATGGTGTGTGCCGTAACGATTCGGCGTCCTGGCGGTTCATGAGCACCACAACTCGTTGTGGCGTCGTAATAACCTTGCTAAAAACTTTTATGAGTGGTATTAATGAAGAAAAAACAAAACCATGTTTAATTTGAATATTATATTTGCTTTTTGTTATGATAAATTTATTCAATATAATTCCTTATTAGAAAACTATGTAGTGTTTCACACCCATGTCCAAAACAAGGAAATGGTCCTGTGTTAAACAATAATAATCCTCAAAAAGTTTTGTAGAGGGGGGTGAATACAAAACTAAGTATTTTTGATTTTTCTGCTTTTTAAAAACTTCAATCTAAAACAAAGTGTAGGAAATAAAACTACGAACATAATGAAATAAAACTTTAACACACAGAAATATCAAAGCTTAACTTCATTAAACTTTGAAGATTTTTCAAAGTCAAGCAATAATGCTTTCTTAGCTTCAAATCTGTTTACAACTTTATACAGCTACAAATCAAAATTCTTGTAAGCTACAAATTACTCTCTATCTTATACAAAACAGAGCTTCTATATTGCTAACAATTTCTCTCTCTATCACTCTGTAAAAGCACACATACAACTGAATACAAAATGATTATTTATATAAGTGAAAAAGGTGAAGAAGATATCCCTGTATGGTGAGGACCACATGATGTTGACAGCTTACAATCTGCTCATTTCCTTTCCCTGTATAGCTAAGCACATTTTGACAGCTGTACCTTGGACCACATAATTCCATCCATTTTCTACAAAAACTAACAGAATAATGGCTTCATTTCCAAGATATCTCTTAAAAGAAATGATTTGAACCTTGTACCTTCATCCCCGTATGGCTTCTAACACTTAGAAATTTATTCTCTGATCATCATTAAGCTTGATTTCTTGAGGTATTTAGGACTATGTGCTCATGATTATTTCTTCAGATGCTAAACAATGCACATGGATTACAACTTGACACTTGTATACTATTGAGTCCACAAGGTCTTTATTCTATAATGCGTTCTTGTCTATCTATACATGTATGAACACTTATTAAATTGCAAACAGTTAAAACATCATCATCATCAGTTATAAACAATTAAACCTAGCTAACATCCTGTGTCACTAATTTTTAGAATTTTTTTTAAGTCCAATACTCGATGTGTCATGTCCGACACTCCATACCCGAATCCGTGTAACAAGCATCTAAGTCTAGGCCTTGTATTAGATATGCAGTTGGGCTTTATAGGAAAATCTTCAAAGTCAATCTCGTAATCTCTTTTTATAGTTTTTTACTTCTTAAGTTTACGTGTTCACTGAAACTTGTATGCGTTGGTAGTTAGAGAGTGGAATTCAAAGTAATGTGATTGAACCTTATTAATTTTTCAAGAGATAAAATAGCAACGAAACAAAATTGGAGATAAGAAATGTGTATATTACGAGACTATTAATGACATTCCACGAATAAGACCAAAGGAGTAACGCTCTCTTTATTACTTTCTTATCAGCAACAAGCGTTTTCTTTGTGGCGCTTACACGTGTTTCGTTTGCTATTTTTAGGCTCTTTCACTCATTTACTACTCTCGATTTCTCTATATATCTTGTACAAATCTAGTATTCATCCTCAACTCCAAAAGTTATTATTTCTTGTTTTATTTTGCTAGTTCACTAATTCACTAAAACTCCAAAAGAGGATAATGTCACTCAAACGATCGAGACAGAGTGAGTCGAATTTCACTGAAAAAGAAACCCTTAACCACACATCTTCACTTGCCGAGTCCGCAATGAGGGATGTATCTGGTTCGTCATCCCAAGTTATGGAACCGCCCCCGAAATATCTTAAAAGAACACTTGAGGAAGACAACAAATTAAATTTATGGCCGAACCCAATATTGGCACCTACATCTCATGGGAGTATAGATCGTGGGTTTGGAGAATTTTTAAAGTACTGCCATTTTTGTGGCAAAAAGATTGATGATGATGATCAAGATTTGTATATGTACGGGTAATGTTTTTTTACTAATAATTTTATGTTCATTATATTATAGTTCAGATTTCTTAAGCTTGTTGTTTCTTTCACAATATGCACCAATATGTTTTGCAAACAGTAATTTTGCCTTAAAAGTATTTTGTAGATCATGCCTTCAAGATATTGAGCTTACTTATTAGTAATGTATTCCTATTGTGTGTAGTACAACTTTATTTGGTGAATTATCTAATTTCCTTGATTGAATTTGTACTCTAATTGTGGCAAGTCATTAATGCAGTCCACATAAGTTCTTGGATATCTGCAAGTTAATATCTTTTGTTATGTTGGTGGTGCATATAATTATTTAACGCAAAGTTTTTGGATAATATTTAATCTGATAATCGAATGTAGGGATTTGGGCGCTTTTTGTACTGAAGAGTGCCGTAGTTTCCGGATGCAGCTAGATAAAAAAAGACAAAAAGAGTATGAAAAAGCAAAGAATGCAGTGGCTCCGGAAGAGGATGTGAAGCCTATGTTCTTTTAGTTGGTTTGTAACAATAAGTACAGCTATGCTCTTAGTCTAGGTGTTATGGTGGTGTATTAGTGTTGATGTTATTCTACAATCGGCCTATATGTTAGTCAAGTGCTGTCTTGTGTTACTTGTGTGTGTAATGTGGGAACTATCTGGTTTTGTGAAGCCCTATGATTTTAGTTCTACTTTTGTGAACTCCCTTATATACTGCTAGTTTTCTTCTCTAATCGCTAACAGACATGCATGTTAACAAATACATCAGTTATGCATATAGAATATGCTAGAGTACCTAGATTCGATCCACAATTAATTTTAAATTACAGATGACAAATATTACATATGACAAATATTAAGTATATATGTTAATGTCAAATAAATTATATCGTGCAAGTTAATGTCATTTGTTATGCTGGTGGTGCATATAATCATTTAATGCAAAGTTTTTGGATAAAATTTTATTTGATAATCCAATGTAAGGATTGGGGTGCATTATGTACTGAGGAGTGCCGTAGTTTCCAGATGGAGCTGGACAAGAAGAGGCAAAAAGAGTATAAAAAGGTAAAATATATGGTGGATCAGGATGAGGATGTGAAGCATATGTCCCATTAGTTTGGTTTTTATTGTGTATTAGAGATGATGTTGTATCTACTATCGGCCTCCATGTTAATAATTTAAATATGTAAATATTTATAATAAAGTAAAAGTCTATTATCTGTTATTATTAGATGACTAACTATAACATATTTTGATGTAAGGACCCGGTGTATTGTTACATGCTTATGTTATTCCTTTAATGTTTTAGACTTGATAGGTAACTCCACTATAACAAAGTACACGTTGACATATTTATAAATATATTAATATATAATTATTATAGTTTCAATAAAATTGACATGGACGCCTTATAGACGCTATGGTGTGTGCCGTAACAATTAGGCTTTCTAGCCATCCATGAGTGCCACAACTCGTCGTGATGCCGTAATAGCCTTGTTGAAAACTTGTATCACTGGTATTGATGAAGAAAAATATATGTAATATGGAAACTTCTTTACAAAACCATGTTTAATTTAAATATTATATTTGATTGTTGTTATGATAAATTTATTCAATATGATTCCTCATTAGAAAACTATGTAGCATTTCACACCCGTGTCCAAAACAAGGACATGAGCTTGTGTCACTAATTTTTAGAAACTTTTTGAGTCCAATACTCGATGTGTCATGTCCGACACTCCATACCCGAATCCATGTAACAAGCATCTAATTCTAGGGCTTGTATTAGATGTGCAATTGGGATTTATAGGAAAATCTTCAAGTCAATCTCATAATCTCTTTTTATGATTTTTTACTTCTTAAGTTAACGTGTTCGCTGAAACTTGTATGTGTTAGTAGTTAGAGAGTGGAATTCAAAGTAATGTGATTGAAACTTATAATTTTTTTCAAGAGATAAAATAGAAACGAAAGAAATTGGAGATAAAGAGAACTGTAGATTATGAGACTATTAATGACATTCTACAAAATAAGAGAAAAAATTAACGCTCTCTTTATTGTTTTCTTACGAGCCGCAAGTGTTTTCTTCATGGCGCTTACACGTGCTTCATTTGCTATTTTTATGCTCTTTCACTCCTTTACTACTCTTTGTTTCTCTATATATCTTATACAAATCTAATATTCATCCTCAACTTCTGAAGTTCTTATTTTTTGTTTTATTTCGCTACTTCACTAATTCACTAAAACTCCAAAAGAGGATAATGTCGGCCAAACGATCAAGACAAAGTGAGTCAAATTTTATTGAGAAAGAAATCCTTAACCACACATCTTCACCTGCCGAGTCTGCAAGGATGGATGTATGTGGTTCGTCATCCCAAATTATGGAGCCGCCTTCAAAGTGTTTTAAACGAACACTTGAAGAAGACAACAAATTAAAATTATGGCTGAACCCAATATTGGCACCTTCATCTCATGGGAGTATAGATCGTGGGTTTTGAGAATTTCTAAAGTACTGCCATTTTTGTTGCAAAAAGATCGATGAGGATCCGAATTTGTATATGTATGGGTAATGTTTGTTTACTAATAAATTTATGTTCTTTATATTGTTGTTCTGATTTCTTAAGCTTGTTGTTTCTTTCACATTGCATCTATATGTTTTGCAAACAGTAATTTTGCCTTAAAAATATTTCGTAGATCATACCTTCAGGATAATGATCTTACTTATTTGTGATGTATTCCTCTTGTTTGTAGTATAACTTTATTTGGTGAATTATCTAATTTCCGTGATTGGACTTGTACTCTAATTGTAGTAAGTCATTAGTGTAATATGTAATTAAGATTTTGAGCATTTATTTATCTCCAAGATTCATCTTGAAAGTCCCTATGTTTTGATTATGTTAAATTTAATTATCGTACAAATAATTAAGTACACATCCTCTCTAATTGACTAAGAGTTATAATAAGTCAATAAGTTGAACTCGATGGAAAAAATCTAAATATATCAGTTCAAATTGAAATTCAGTTTTTAATATGGAAAATATTATTTTATAATATTTCGTTTAGAATTTCAAAATAAAAGAAAAAGGTGTATCTTTTATCTTGTTTCTATACGACTTAAAAATCGATTAGTCATTTATTGATTAATTAAGATAGTAAGAACAAACTCTTCATACTTTAAGAAAAAACTATAAAAAGATTTATTCTAAGCTTTAAAAATATTTTATACACCTTGTTTTTATTCTAAAAAGTGTTTCAATCTTAATGATTATTTATTTAAGGACATTATATTTTAGAATAAAGTCTAGTCGGTTTGGCTTATTTGATTTGTTATATCTCAAAGTCATTCACTTCACAGATAAGTTAGAAAACAAGCACTACCGAAAGTATATGTTGGTTGGTAAAAAGAGTTTTACTGATTCATGTGCATATGATGTAAACAATTAAATCAGTTGATAAATACGATTTATCTAAAAATGCTTCTAACTAACCAAATATGAAAGATAATCGTAGTAGAGTGATTAACCTTTTTGAATAGGCGAATAAATCACTTTATGATCAGTAAAGATCAAATGCTTCTAAAGATAAGCAGATAATGAATATGATATACTTATATTTAATAAGTAAATTTATGTATCAATATTTACTATAGCGAAATATATAACGAGCATAATATGTCAAGTTTCCACTTTACTTTTTACCAAACTTGCTAATCTCTTCGTTCGTCTAGTCGTCTTTTGGACTATAGAGTAGGAAGAGTGTATATAGCAAGAGAAAGAGAAAGAGAAAGTTACTAGTATGAACTTGCAACTCTTCTTCAGCACTTCCTAGTTTGTAGACAAACTAGTATCATCGCTTGAGGATAAAGATAAGGATGCACCAACAATCGATAATATCATAGTATCTCGTTACCTCAAGTCTGACAATGATGGCACGAAAGTATATAAAGCACTTTTATACTCGTCTCAAACGTATAATAGATGAAGCATAGTTATATCATAATATATCACAAGATATAAATAAAATGCAAGAACAATATAGTGATATAAAAGATAGAGTCTAGATGTCACCAAATATGAAGCAATTAGGCCGAAAAATATTAACGAAAGTTCACCAGAAATTGCTCACAAATACGGCAGAGGTTTGGCCGGATTTTCAATATATCTCCAATGGTAGCCGAAAATTCGTCGGAGGTTCGTCTGGAGTTTCCTTCACGATCAGAGTCTTCTCGTTGATTGAGAGCTTCTTTGCTCTTCGGATGTGGAAGCCTTTCTTTGGATATGGAAGAGAGAAGACAAGGCTTAAAGAAGAGAGAAATCTACCAGCAATTTGAGAGAGTAAGGAAGTAGAGAGATTTCTTAGTGAAATTGGTGTAAAATACAAATTTTGAATTGATTTGGCAAATGGGATTTGGCTAGGAGAGAGAAAGGCATAAGTGGGTGTTTTAGATAGTAAGAATGGACAAAAGGTAAATCCTTTGTGGTAAGTAATTTGAATTTTTAAAACTTACTTTGGTGACTTACTTTAATAAGCAAATAATTATGTCACATTAGTATGTTTTGTGCTTAAGTGTGTGTTATTAACATTTAGGCTTTTTAGTCAACACTTAATTAAAGTCAAGATTCCGATTTGACTTTTTGGTCAATGTTGACTTTTGACTTTTTTTGGTCAACATTTGGCTTTGATAAATTTATCGATCTTCGAAAAATAAGTACACACGAGTGTGTGATTCAAGAATATGACGAGTATACGACAAATGTGTTACTCGAATAAAGTGTTTCGAAAGATCGAGTCTTTAGAGTATATGACACTTTATTTAAAAGACTAAATGAGTATAAGGTTTTTCGATCGTAGAATATTAAAGATAGATCGAATCAAGATGAGAGCCTTCTTTTAAAAGAGAAATATTTTTCCGATGAATATATAGAGTGATTTCAAAAAAATATTTAAGGAGAGAGTCGAAGATATGATTTTTCAGTGTTTTAACTTCGAGTCTTTTTAGTCAGAGAGGATGTGTGCTAATTCGACTTTTAATTTCATTTCGAAGTTTAGATATAATCAAGACCCTAAGCGTAAGCACTTAATAATCCTCTAAAGAATAATGCTTACATAAATAAATGTCTATCAATAATTATGATATAAGAATATCCTATGTCATAGCAGTACGTACATATAATATGATTTTATCAGTTGAATTATATTATTAATATTCTAAATTAAATTATGTAATTATTTAATTTTGTTACCTAATTTATGTTAATAGTAAATTTATAAAATTCTATTTATAATTATTATTTAGAAATTGAACTCGATATCAATAGATATGTGCAAATATGTTTAATATTTTATTAAATTTTTATTCTTTTCAAAACATTAGAATCTTAAATAAAGAAGAGATTAATTATAAAATAAAAGAAAAAATCTAACCTAATTAAATTTTTTTTAACTAAAATTACTATTATAAATTAAATATAATAAAAGTTTAATCATCAGTGTTCTCATGCACTCGTAAACATGCATCTGCTAATTTATTTTGTACGGTTTATTAATAAATTTTTAAAAATAAATTTTGAGTATATATTTTTTATTGTTTAATAATATATATATATATATATATATATATATATTAAAATTTAATATTTTTTTATATATTTATATTAATAATAAGGTCAAAATTTTAATTTTCTCCTGCAACACTTGTTGTAGTCAATTTAAAATTTTATATTTAAAAATATATATAGAATAATAGATTCGCCAAAGATAAAAATAATTAAATATTTATATAATAATAATAATAATAATAATAATAATAATTACGATGATGATGATGATGATAATAATAATAATAATAATATATAAAAAATAATGAAATTTATAAATTATAACTAAATTTTAAATATAATAAATAAAATTTGATATTCATAAGAGTACATATTAGTTTAAATATATTCATGTAAACTTTTATATAATAGAATGATATGAAGTACAATTTTGACGTCCTTTATATAATATTCAAATTCAAAATTTTACATTATTAATATTATTTATTATGTTGAATATAATTTATAAAAAAATAGAGAAAATAATTATATCTTATATATAAAATGTGTACATTAAATTCTAACATGAATAAAGAGAGCAACTGTGCATATATATATAGAAGAGGACAAACATGAAAATTTGCAGTTTTATATACGATTTAAAGAAAACAAATTCAAGAAAATTTGAAAATTTTGGGATTGAAAAAACTTAAAAATTCTGAAGATCTCTCTATTTTATAAATTCTCAGATGTTTAAAACTATTTATAGAAAAATAAAGATAAAAATCATATATTATGAAATGTGTACATTAAATTCTAATGTGAATAGAAAAAACAGTAGTACATATAGAGAAAACGACAAACTTACATGAAGATTTGCAGTTCTATTTGACAATTTGAATAAATGAATCCAAGCAAACTTAAAATCTTTTTTTTTTGCGAAAAGAAAACTTAAAATCTTGGAATCCAAGAAAACTTGAAAATTCTAGAACTATTTTATATATCCTAGATGTTTGAAACAGAAAAACAGAGATTACGATGTGTAGATTAAATTTTAACGTGAATAGAAAAAGCAAAACCGCAAAAATAATATGAGGAATTTTATAAGGAACTACCTAGATATTACCTCAATTAAAAATTATGTTAAAGTATTTAATATTTATTTATTATTAAAAAATGAATATGGAATCGAAGAAAACTTGAAACTTTTGGAGATCTCTCTATTATATAAATTCCCATATGTTTAAATAATTTATAGAAAAAATAGATAAAAATTAGAGAATACGGGAGATGAAATTAAACTCATACTCTTATATAAGTTTACTTTCTACTTATGGTAATAAAAATAAATCTATATTAATTTAAAATTAGGCCCCTTCCTGAATTCGTGTAAATTATTTTCTATAACAGAGTCAACTTGTATTCTTGTACAAGTCAGTCAACTCACATCCCGTAAGGCCTAAAAATTATACTTATAAGATGTGTAGATTACATTCTAACGTGAAAAGAATAAGCAACAGTACATGTAGAGAAGAGGAAAAACTTACATGAAGATTTGCAGCTTTATTTGACGATTTGAAAAAAATAAATTCAAGAAAACTTGAAAATCCTGGAATCCAAGAAAACATGAAAATTATAGAGATTTGTCTATTTTATAAATTCTTTAAAATAATTTATAGGAAAACAGACATAAAAATATATCTTATAAAATGTATAGATTAAATTCTAACGTGAATAGAAAAAACAACAGTACATATACAGAAGAGGACAAACTTACATGAAAATTTGCAGTTCTATTTGATGATTTGAGGAAAACAAATCCAAAAAAACTTGAAATCCTGGAATCGAAGAAAACTTAAAATTTTCGGAGATGTCTATATTTTATAAATTTCCAGATATTTAAAACGATTTATACAAAATGGAGATTAAGATGTGTAGATTAAATTCTAATGTGAATAGAAAAAGCAACAATGCAAATATAATGCAGGGAATTATATATAAGGAAGTACTGAGATATTACTTCCATTAGAAATTATGTTAAATTATGTATTATTTATTTAAAAAATAATGAATATAGAATCGAAGAAAACGTAAAAATTATGAAAATCTCTCTATTTTATAAATTTCCAGATGTTTAAAACAATTTACAAAAAAAAAAGAGATAAAAAGTAGAGAAAACGGGAGATGGGTTTAAGCTCATACTCTTATATAAGCTTGCTTTCTACTTATGGTAAACAAATTATTAATTTAAAATTAAGCCCCTTCCTGAATGCGTATAAATTATTTTCTACAATATAGTCAACTTATATTCTTGTATAAGTCAGTCGACTCACCTCATGTAAGCCCTACTATTATATCTTATAAGATATATTGATAAATTATAACGTGAATAGAAAAAGCAACAATGCATGTAGAGAAGATGACAAACTTTCATGAAGATTTGCAGTTCTATTTGACGATTTGAATAAAAGGAATCTAAGAAAACTTGAAAATTCTAGAGATATCTCTATTTTATAAATTCTCAAATGTTTAAAATAATTTATAGAAAAATAGATATAAAAATTATATCTTTATAATATGTGTAGATTAAATTCTTACGTGGATAGAAAAAAACAACAGTGCATATTGAGAAGATGACAAACTTAAATGAAGATTTGCAGCTCTATTTGACGATTTGAAGAAAACGAATATAAGAAAACTTAAAAATCCTGGAATCGAAGAAAACTTGAAAATTCTGGAGATCTATCTATTTTATAAATTATCATATGTTTGAAACAATTTATAGAAAGACAGAGATTAAGATGTGTAGATTAAATTCTAACGTGAATAGAAAGAGCAAAAGTTCAAAAATAATGTACTAAATTATATAAGAAAGTACCGAGGTATTACCTCAATTAAAAATTATGTTAAAATATTTAATATTTATTTATTATTTAAAAAATTAATAAATTACTGACACCAAAAGATCCTTTATTTGCCTCTTTATATATAGGTATATATAATCTAATAAGTTTTATAATTATAATGATGCCTTACAGATATTATAGTTGACAAGGAACTCATCTTTCCGATTGGGAAGTACGAGCATGTTTATTCCACTTTATCCATCACATTAGAAAAAGAAGGAAGACAAGTTTGTTTCTTATTCTCATTTTTTATCTCTTCCATCTCTACCTTGCTTGTTGTCACCTTTGTTGAAGAATGATTTGAAACTGTGTTAAATAAAAAAAAATAAAAAAACTTGGAGGGGGTGAATGCAAATTTATCCAACTATTAAAACTTTAAGAACAAGTGCAAGTCTTTTTAACAAATGTGTGTAAGGTGCAGTGATTCAATCTGATAAACAAGTAGCAGAATATAAACACAAGAACACATGCAACATACCAATAATATAGTGTTATATTGAAGATGATAGGTTTAACCTTCCCCATGGCTTCAAGAACTCTCCAAGATTGGAGCTACAAAGTAATACACTCAGTTTACAGAAAATCTCTCTTTACAAAACCTGAATGTAAAACTTACAAAGAAAGATAACATTTGAAAACTATACTAAAGCTTTGCTAAGATTTGAATGAGATAAATGATGCAGAAACCACACATTTCTAAATTTGGTAACTGGATTGTTTTGTTGGTATCTGTTGACCTCCTCGGCCCAAACAAAAGCAGTAAGTATGCGTTTTGTCTTGTTCTTCTAGAAGCCAGATCTCACAATCTTTCTTTTAGCTTGACTATAGGAATGTAGTTTCCAATGCCTGAGTATGAAAGCTTCTTTCATCTTTCCTTGCAATTATCTTTAGTCACCATCAGCTCTGTTCCATATGTAATTTTTTGCCTTTACTGAGTCTTGACAGAAACTACACCCAAACATAAAGGATTGCTCTTTAAGGCCTCAGTATAAGCTAGAGCTTTCACTGTATATGCAGTTCTTGTGACAAACCTCACATAATGACTAAAGAATAAAATGAGAACCTTTGACTGTCACATGAACAATGATTATTAAAGGTGTAACAGCCAAGTGTAAGACTATCTCAACTCGTTAAAGTATTGACATGAGATCCCGTACTTATTCTATAAGCTATACAAGACTTTCTGTACAAGTGTAAATGTATGTTGCACTTCTATTAACCTATAGAAGTATAGTGCAATGCTTTTGGTTAATCATCTTTGATTTTCCTAACAAACCTTGTAAAGATTGAAAAGGGGCCAATTCAAAGATTATGCATCATGACCAGCGCCAAAACAACTAGTGGCAACACATACTATATTATGACTCATGGGATAACCCAACCTTATATATCCACAGCTCTCCCGGATATTATATTTATGCTATAACAACATCATAATAACTTCTCTTGAATAATTATCATTAATATGAATCTAAATAAAATTATCATTAATACATAAGTTATTATCATTTACAGATAACATTATAACTTATAATTATACGTCTGCTATCTGTAAACTAATCAACTTT
>JAUEJK010064131.1:0-12141 GCA_032274865.1 Eryngium alpinum | reverse complement strand
TGGCTTCTTTGAGGATTGTTTGGCAATCAAACATTTATCTCCTTGAAAGAGAACATTGAAACCCTTGTCACAGAATTGACTAACACTGAACAAGTTATGTTTTAGACCTTCAACAAGTCTAATTCCTTCAATAATTGTATTGCCATGCTTTAGATTTCCAATACCAACTGTGTACCCTTTTCCATTGTCTCCAAAGGTTACATACGGACCATCTACTTCTACTACATTTGTAAGCAGGGACTTATCTCTAGTCATATGTCTTGAACAACCATTATCAAGATACCAGAGCTGCTTTTCCTTGTTGCCCTTGAGTTTTATTTCAGCAGAATCTGGATCAGAATTGACCATGAGTGCATAGTTGATTGAGTCTTCATTATCAGATCAGAATCTACCCAATCCTTTCCTTCAGAAATCAAAGCTTTGCCCTTGACCTTTTCCTTATTAAGAAGTTCAAAGTATTTCTTCTTGTGATACTCCAACTCTTTGGATCCAGTGAACTTCTTGTCTTGCTTTGGTTTCTTGCACTCACTTGCAAAGTGCCCAATGCCATCACAATTGTAACATCTTGCACTTGACTTGTCAACACTTTGATTTGGTATCTTCCTAGTAGTTTGAGTAGAGTTCAAAACTGCTGGCCTCTTTATCCTGGTGAATCTGAGCTTTTTGAACTTTCTTGCTATCATTGCAGCAATCTCATCACCAATGTCTTCTGTATTGATTTCCTCTTCTGAATCAACATTAATCCTTTCTTCATCTTCACAAGCAGATTTTTCCAATGGCTCACCAGCAGATTTCAGTTTTGACACATAGGGAGCAAGCTCACCAGCAGCTTCTTCTGCCTTGTACTTAGTTAACCATTCTTCTTCAGAAAGTAGAGCCACATATTTTTCTTCACCTTGCTTTAACATCTTATCTCTGTACGCTACATCCGGCCACACAATGCTCAGCTTCATGGATGGCTTCGCGGGATATAATCAGGTGCCCACAAAGCCGGAAGACATTCCCAAGACTTCATTTATCACCCACAGAGCGGTGTATACCTATAAGTTCATGCCTTTTGGACTCATCAATGCTGGAGCCACCTACCAAAGGCTTATGAACAAGATCTTTAAATCACAGCTCGGGCGCAACATGGAAGGTTATATTGATGACATGATAGTGAAGTCCGTCATCGCGGAATCCCACAATGCCGATCTAAGGGAGTGATTTGAAAACCTCCGCGCGGTTGGGATGAAACTCAACCCGGCCAAGTGTACTTTTGGACTTGGTGTGGGCAAGTTCCTAGGGTTTTTGGTTAGCAATATGGGGATATAAGCTAACCCGAACAAGATCAAGGCCATCTTAGAGATAGAAGGCACCACGGACGCAAAAGGATATACAAAAGCTTACCGAACGATTGGCAGTCCTCTGCCGATTTTATCTCCAAATCAGCCGAGCTTTGCCTTCCTTTGTTTGAGATCCTCAAGGGAGCGAAGAACTCCAAGTCCTTTTAGTGGACGGATGAATGCTAAAGGGCGTTTGAAGAGATCAAGCACTACCTCATCTCCGCTCCCATCCTCATAAAGGCGCTCCCCGAGGAGCCCCTATTTCTCTATCTCTCAGTCGGGCCATTGGCAATCTGTGCCGCTCTCATCCGTGAAGAGGAGGGCCAACAAAGGCCGGTATATTATGTAAGTCACGTCCTAAAGGATGTGGAGATAAGGTACCCTAACCTGGAGAAATTTGCCTTCGCCCTTGTCATAGCCAGCCACAAGCTAAGGCATTATTTCCAAGGGAGAGAAATCAAGGTGGTCACGGACCAGCCTCTAAAGAAGATCCTTCACAAGCCGGACATCTCTGGGCGGATCGTGAATTAGGCTATGGAGCTTAGCCGATTCCAACTAGACTTTGTGCCTCGCACTTCAATCAAGGCCCAAGCCTTAGCCGATTTCATTATGGAATGTACATTCCCTGAACCTTCTCCGCTTGTATGGACAGATTCTCAACCCAAGGAGTCCACGGACAGGCCATCCGCCCCCCAGGGCACTCTAATTATTGAGCAACTGCCAGAATCTTGGCAGCTCTTTGTGGATGGATCGGCTATAGTTGAGCGAAGTGGAGCAGGGATCATCCTGACAAGCCCCGATGGCTTCACCATCCAACAAGCACTTTGATTCAAGTTCAAGGCCACCAACAATCAATCTGAGTATGAGGCTCTCTTAACCGGCCTCTGCCTCTCCAAGGGTTTGAAAGTGGACACCTCCAAGTCTACAGTGACTCCCAGCTTGTTATCCACCAGTTACAAGGGGAGTATATGGCAAAGGATCCCATCATGATCCGCTATCAAAAGTTGGCCAATGAAATAATTTCTGGCTTCTTGAGCCTCCGCCTCCAGCAGGTGGACCGCACGGACAACGTCATAGCTGACTCCCTCTCAAAGTTGGCCACTTCAGATCTTGAGAAGTTAGACAGAGTAGTTTACTTACAACATTTGGGGCATCCGAGCATTGAAGAAAATCTTCAAGTATTGAACATCAATCAAGTAACCGACTGGACAACGCCCTATGTTCAATACTTCGCCAATGGGATCCTCCCGACAGAACACAAGGAAGCCAAGTCACTTAAAGCTAAAACAGCCAGATTCTGCTACTTGGACGGAGTCCTCTACCGCAAAGGCTTCCATGATCCGCTGCTCAAGTGCATAGGGGCGGATGAAATCACCCTCTGCATATCAGAAGTTCACGAGGGCATGTGTGCGGACCATATGAATGGAAAGTCACTCGCGCACAAGATCATAAGGCAAGGGTACTATTGGCCAACTCTCTTCAAGGATTGCATTGACTACGCCCGGAAGTGCAAGCAATGCCAATTCTATAACAACGTGCCCAAGCAAGCTCCAGTTCCTCTGTCCTCGATCATTTCCCCGGTGCCCTTTACTATGTGGGGATTGGACATTATGGGGCCATTCCCTTTGGCTCGAGGCTGCTTAAAGTTTGTGATAATGGCCATATATTACATGACTAAGTGGACGGACGCTAAGGCGGTTGTGAACATCAAAGAGCCGGACTGCCGCAAATTCTTCTACGAACAAGTAATACTCAGATTTGGAGTCCCCCTTGTCCTTATCTCTAATAATTGACCACAATTCATCAGCGGCCCCTTCCAAGAATTCTTGGCGGACTTCAATATTGAGCACCGGACTTTATCCATCTCCCATCTCCCATCCACAGACAAACGGCCAAGTAGAAGTCACCAATCGAAGCCTTGTCCGTGGTATGGAATAAAGGCTATTTGATACCAAGGGCAAGTGGGCTAAAGAATTGCCCAAGGTTCTATGGTCCTATAGAACTACCCCGCGGACAGCAACCGGGGAAACTCCATTCAAGTTATGCTATGGCACAGAGGCAGTCATCCCCATTCATATTAGTCCCCCCTCATTCTGGGTCGTCAATTATGTGGAGGCCACAAACTCGGATGGATTGAGAACTAATCTAGAGCTCCTATACGAGCTCCACGACCAAGTTGTGGTCCACATGGCTACCTACAAGGAAAAGACAGCAACCTTCTTTGGCAAGAAAGTAAAGCCAATGCAATATTTAGAAGGTGATTTGGTCCTTAAAGCCACGGAAGTATCTGACCACACCAACCAAGGGAAGCTATCCGCCAATTAGGAAGGCCCCTATAAAGTCACAAGAGTCATACATCCAGGAACTTATAAACTCGAACATTTGGATGGCTCGGAAATTCCCAACACATGGCACGGACTTAGATTCCGCAAGTTCTACCACTAGGCTTCTTAATGCTTAGTCTTTTTGTACTATCTTTTTATATCCATCTTGTCAATCTATGAGGCATCATTGTTTGATAAATTTGTAGCAAGCTATGTAAATTTGCAGATTTATTACAAGTTATCAATTGGTCCGCCCATTCTGGGTCCGGCCGCTATTGGATCATATTTTAATCTCAACTCTATCATGGGGTTCGACCATGCTCCTCAAGATCCAACAATCACAAGCTCCATGAGCTCGGACATGCAAGGTCTCACACGGACGGTATAGGGACTATGATCCCTTAAGACCTACGAATACAACAAGGGGTAGTCACTATCCTCAGAAAGGTGCACGGACCCCCTAGCATAATGACTAGCACAAGTCTAAGATCCACGCGGATCACAAAGTACCCGGACTCGGCCTAACGAATCCGCGGACAAAAAATCTAAGTGACCATTTGTCGCCTAAAAAAGCACACGGACACACTTTACCACTCTAACACTTTAAATGAGTTGGTCCAAATTATTAAGCCTTAGGCAATTTATTCAACTTTTCCACTATAACACTTTAAATGAGTTGATTAAAACCTATTAAGCCTTTGGCAAACTTTTTAATGGTACGGATGCGCCAAGGCCGATATCCGCTCATCATTTACTATATAAACGCTTAATTTTGCGGAAGTATGTTTACATAAACAAGATATAAAACAAAAGAAAAATTCGCACGAAAGTATGAGAAAGCACTTGTATAAAAATTAGCAAAAGTAGTTTTACAAGCACATCCGGACTCCCGAATAAAATCAGAAGTAGAAAATTGATTACAAGTCTTAAGAATGCAAAATAATTACATGGCCTGGGGCCCAAGAGAATCTATTACACAAGATTTAGGCCGGATTAGCTCCATCGCCCTTGTCCGCTTGATCAGCATTTAGGGATTCTTTATCTTCGGTCGCCTTGGGCAAACCCTCGGCTTCGTCCTCGGACTCAGACTCCTCACTGCTGCTTTCATCCTCGGACTCCTCTGGATAAAGTACCTCTAAAGGGATCTCAAAGGCGGAGCTGTCCGCCTGTTCTACAGCAACTCCCGTGGATGCACCTCCTTCCTCCGTACCACCCTGGTTTTTTGCAAGCTCTGCCTCCATAAACTTCTGAAGGGAGTGGACTTCAGCGGACAGTACATTTCCTTCACCCACAAACTTGCTACAGGCCTCATATCCCATCCCGAAGGACGGCCCAGCCTCCCTGTTGACTATGGCTTTGAAGGTGTTGGTGTGGAGGAAGTTCTTAATGGTCTCATGGTAGGCATTGGCGGACGTTAGCTCAGAAATCCGGGACTTTAGATTGGCATTCTCTTGGTCCCTTGCAGACACCACCTCTTTCAGATCATCCATTTCCTTATGAAGGGCGTCCACCGCAATGTTCTGGGCATCAAGGAGCATTGACTTTATGGACAGCTCGTTTAGAGCCTTCTTCTCCGCCCTCTGCGCATTTTCTAAGGACGCCTTCATAAATCTAGCCTGTTCCTCGGCGGATTTGGCCTCATCCTTAGCTTTTGTGACGGCACGCTCGAGAGACTCCAACCATAGTCGTTGGTCCCTTAGCCTCTCCAAGCTACCACACACCTTAGACATCATCTGCACAGATACAAGTAAAAATATTAGTTAACGCACAGACAGAATATCAAATTACAAAGTCGTGGAAGATAAAAAGAAAGTTGGAGCTTACCCGCCCAACCTGCACCTTTAGGTGCCTTTCAATATCTCTATCCCCTATAGCATTGAATGTCGCCATGTCTTGGGGGATAGCAAATGCCTTCAAGCAGTCAAGAGGATGCCTCCTTTGTCCCAGTTCAGCCGCGCCCCAGCCCTCGTAGGCGCGGATATCCAAGGTGTAGGTGTTGTCCTCTCCCGAACTTGGGCCAACCAAATTATTGATGTGCGGACAAGCTCCAACCTGAAGAACTCACGGAGCCACCTCATCGTCCCGCAATTGATAAGCCTCCCAGTCGCGAGGAACAATCTGACTCCCGGATGCATCCACCAACTACGTGGATGCTGCGAATGGGTTCGGAGGGTTGCGACCTTCCTCGATAATTTCCACCACAGGGTCTTCATCCTCCCTTTCATTGGTTGCGAAAGGATCCGGATGCTCTTCATCTTCATCCTCGTCGATCAACCTTCGTCTGTCCCTCTCATTAGGGGCCTTCTTCGCCTTTTTCTTAGGCTGACTGGCACTCTGCTGCTTGCCAACAGATGACGTCGTCTCGACGAACACCCGCTTCTTCCCCTTGCCAGTCACCCCTTCTATTTTCGATCCGTCTATACAACGGCTGGAGATGGACTTGAGCATGGCTCTCTGATCCAACATATTATTTCAGGAATGTCTTTTATGAGAAACTGCAATGAATCAAAGCAAAACATTAGACACACGGATGATTAAGATGCGCACAAACAGAAACGTAAAGGCACGGATACACATGATGCCTAAAAGTAAAGGACGGATGCATACAAACACTTACGATTATATTCATATAAAAAAGCTTTATAAAATAAGATGTCTTCCGGCCACATTTCTCCGAAAGGATTAGCAAAGTCCCGGACCTGTTGCACCTCTGAGGGCTCTAAGTTGGTCGGTTGAGACTCAAACTTTATCTACTTGGTCCATCTTGGCAAGTATGCCAAGTCCCCTCCGCGGATGAAGATGTATTCAAAATGCCAAGTGCGGAAGGAACTTGGCATCTTCATCCATCGCACCCCGAACTTCACGTAAGAGCGCCAGAAAATGTTGTATATCCCCTCATTAGAAGTTTTAGCAATTGAGTGCAGCATCCAGAAAAGTCTGGTAGTAGGCTCTACGCCTTTTCTCTGCGCAACGAGCTATGAAGCCGGATATAGACCTCATGCTATTCGGAGAAACCTGGCAGAATGAGAACTTCAGAAAATCCTTGAAGATGCAATAGGTAAACCTATGCATCAGCAGTCAGAAGCTCTGCCTGAAAAACTCCACCGCGATAGGGATCCAGCCGCCGGCCGGACGATGGTATGGCCGCTTGTCCGCGGTCGGAGGATGTCGAAAGTGGCACGAACTACCTCTTCCACATCTTTGGCAAAACGGCTAGGCTCAGACGCGTAACTCAAGTGTCCAAAGGCCTGCCCTAACTTCTCATTATCATCTTTGTACGACTTGAAGTACAAGTCATGGATCTCATCAAAATTGCGCGGAGCCGGCTCAATAATCTTCGCACCCCAGACATCCAACCATCGACGTCTCCATGGCGCGGATAGTTGCCAGTTCTCTTAGATGGCCTTTTTACTATGTCTCTCCACTGAAGAGCAGGCGCGGGCTCTGGCGAAACTTCCACCGCTATAGGAATTTGATCCGAAAAAATCTCTGGATTGTCCATTAAGGTTCATCCACCCTCTTTGCCGGTCGAACTTGTATTTGACATTTTCCTCGCGCTTGTATTCCTGATGCGCGGATTAGATGTTGTAAGTGGGCGACCTTGGTTATCGCGTGGACACTTCCCCCTAGGAAGGGAAATGGTCCAAGCTAGAGCGCGGAAACCTGAAGAAGTAAAATAAATCAAAGTCAGTTGTCAACATCCACGAACAAAAAGCCATTATATCCAAGACAAGTACATGAAAAGAAATATTATGACACGCTCGGACAGACAACTGACTCCACTATGTAGACGCGCGGATGCATCTGCGCATCTCTAAACTCACCTTCTAACGTCCGCCCATGTGGCTAATGCGTCCTAACACTAGGATGTGTCGTACGCGGATAACCTACACTACCACTACATACTAAGCCCCTACAAAGGGTTCCAATGCGCGGACGAGTGGATGATATCGCAACCCATCGCGCGAACACAATCCCACTAAGAAAATGCACCATATAAATCTAACACCCACGGACGGGAAAAGCGCCTAGCTAAGTGCTCAAAACCTAAGTCCCAATTCCTATCTAATCGCACGGATAAAAATAGTCACCAGGATAAAAATAGTCACCATGCGGACTTGAAGGCGCGACGGGCGGATAAAAACATCGTCGCTGTTGTCGCCGTCAATTTCCCAGAATCCGGCACCGGAAAACCCATTTTCTCCGGTGTCGGCGACGAAAATTGCCCAAAATCTGTAAAAACGTCCAAATTTTTACACCAAAATATAGCAAAACTACTTTCTAACCATAATCTAACCATAATCTAACCAAAAACATACAAAATCATGGTAAAAGAAGGCAAAATTGAAAACCCCAAAAAACTAAACTTTTCAAAACTAAAAACTTAAAAATCACAAGTTTTACACACTTACTTGGGAAATGGTTTGTAGATTCATGATCTACGCGAAGAGCCGAGCAAAACCTTGCCTTCAAAATAAAAATCCAAGAACCTTCAAAAATCGGCTGATTTTTGCTTTTGGTGAATAAGTGTTTGAAAAGTGAAAAGAAATGGGGAGAGAGGGAGTTTTGTAACCTCCCTATTATTGGCAACCAATCACAGCACGCCACGTGTCCACTCGGGGAGCCTTCTCAGTCCCGAACTCACGTGCGACCAGACACACGCGTGTATGCTCTCGGTTTCTGTGCCCATCATTTGCTACCAACCTACACACGCGCGACTCTTCAACTGCTCCTCCTTCCGCCCCCACCTCTCACGTTACCCCGTGTCCGTGCGCTCATAGCATCCCTAGTCAAGGATCTATTCGAGTGCATAGACACATATATCACCTAAACCTAGCGCACTGATCACATCCGCGCACTAGTTTTGGGGGGCACCCATAAAAACACGCCAAATGTTCAAGCCCATCACCTAAACATAGCGCACGGATCACATCCGCGCACTAGTTTTGGGGACCACGCACCAAAACACGCCAAGTATTCAAGCCCATCACCTAAACCTAGCGCACGGATTACATCCGCGTACTAGTTTTGGTGACCACCCATAAAAACATGCCAAGTGTTCAAGCCCATCACCTAAACCTAGCGCACGAATCACATTCGATTACTAGTTTTGGGGGGCACCCACAAAAATACGCTAAGTGTTCAAGCCCATCACCTAAACCTAGCGCACGGATCACATCTGCGCACTAGTTTTGGGGGGCACCCACAAAAACACGCCAAGTGTTCAAGCCCATCACCTAAACCTAGATCACAGATTACATCCACGCACTAGTTTTGGGGGGCAAGCACAAAAACATGCCAAGTGTTCAAGCCCATCACCTAAACCTAACGCACGGATCACATCCGCGCACTAGTTTTGCGGGGGACCCACAAAAATATGCCAAATGTTCAAGCCCATCACCTAAACCTAGTTCACGGATCACATATGCGCACTAGTTTTGGGGGGCACCCACAAAAACACAAGCACCTTCTCCTCTCTACTCCCACATCCCACTAAAACTGGAATAAGGGAGTGGGGGGCAAATGATAGGCCCAAATTTGACATCTCCAACCCAATCCAACACTTGAAGCCCAAGGAATAACCCAAGACATTGCATTGGGCCAAGGCAAACCAAGCCCCTCAAACCTCATGGGCCAACGTTATCAAGACAACGGCTACAATCCATCCGCGCGGAAGGCCTATCATCGCACGAATAGACCGTGTGCATGGACGCAAAGATGACTATAGCTTAGTCCGCGAGCGCGCGGATACCACTTCTACCTCACGGACACCTACCAGCGCACCAAGCAACACTGCGGACGAACGCAACCCCCAAATCACGTGCATCGTACGTGGCTCCTATCAACATCACCCACGTGGAGTGGCACGTGCCGTCACGTGCCACGCATGTGGGCAATTATTATATATACCCCTGCACCCTCAACGGTGAAGGGGTTACAAAATTCATTATTTCACACTATATATTGCTCTTCCATCTCTCTACTTTCTCTCTCTAGAATTTCCACCAGAGTTCTTACTCTTTCATCGGAGGTGTCTTGGAGCCGGCAAGGCTTCGCGTGGCATTGTTTTATAGGTCCAAAGACCCATACCCGGATCCAATGTGACCCGCGAACAAGAAAGTAGATCCGAGGGGAGTTGAGCGTTATCAATAGCTTCTTCTCGCTTTTCATCGATCAAGTATGTTTCCATCCTTAACAGCTTTTCGTTCTCAGTCGGGTTAAAGTTCTCAACTCTAGGCGACCGTAAGGCTAAATCCACCGGAATGACTGCTTTTACCCCATAAACTAAGGAGAATGGAGTTTCTCTTGTAGATTCTCTAGGCGTAGTGCTATTGGACCACAAAACGTTCAACAACCGATCTACCCAAGCTCCCTTAGCATCATCTAACATCTTCTTCACCCCATCCAGAATAATGCGATTTGCTCTTTCTATCTGCCCATTAGCCTACGGGTGTGCTATCGCTATGAAACGTAACTCGATATTCCATTCTCGACAGTAGTTTTTAAACTCTATACTATCAAATTGCTTCCCATTATCAGCGATAATAATACGGGGAACCCCATATCGACAAATAACATCTTCCTATAGGAATCCAATTACCTTTTCGGATGTGATCATTGTCAATGGTTGAGCCTCAATCCACTTTATAAAGTAATCAATGACAACCACTCGAAATTTTCTTTGTCCCGAAGCTTGCGGAAAGGGTCCTAGTATATCGATTCCCCACATGACAAACGGTAGAGGTGAAGTAATCGATGTAAGTTTGTTAGGAGGCTGTCTAGGTGTGGATGTAAACTTCTGACATTTATCATACTTCTTCACATACTCCATAGCATCTTGCTTCAGTGATGGCCAAAAGAATCCTTGTCGTATAATCTTATGAGCTAACATTCGTCCTCCTATATGTTGTCCACACTGCCCCTGGTGGACTTCTTCCAAAGCCATTCGAGCTTCCCGCGACCCCGACCACTTCAGGCAAGGCATAGAAAATGATCGCCTGTATAAGATACCTTCATTAATAACATATCTAGAATCTCTTCCCTGAATCTTCTTAGCTTGATCAGGATCTGGTGGTAACTCGCCCGTAACCAGACAAGGCTTTATAGGTTCCATCCAATTTACTTCGACATGTATGGGTGCCACCAACTTTGCCGCTATTACTCGGCCATCCCCGTGCCTCTAAATACATGTTCCCTCCATATTCCATCTGAATACCTCCAGCCGTAAATTTAGATAACTCATTTTCTACTAGGATCTGCTCTCTCGGTATGAATTGCAACGTCCATCCCTCGAATTGAGATAGCAAGGCTTTAGCCATCTCAGATTACTTCTCCAACTTGAGCCCTCATACCTCACAGGCCCTGTTGGTCTGGCTAGCTACCAGCTATGAGTTGCCTCGTATTATCAATTTATCGGCCCTCAAAGATCTTACTAACCCCAATCCAGCTATCAAGTCTTCATACTCAGCTTCGTTATTGGTCACCTCAAAATTTGAGGTAACTGCATATCTAATGAGGAAACCTCCTGGGCTTTCTAATATCACTCCAACTCCACCGCATCATGCATTGGATGCCCCATCAAAATATAAACTCCATACTTCATTTCCCTCTTCCATCTTTTGGGATATTAAGTATGTCCCTTCAGGTGCTCCCACTTCCTCGGGGGCTGTAGTGCATTTGACAATGAAATCTGCCAAAGCTTGTGCTTTAATGGCCATTCGAGGCTTATAACGTATATCATATTCACTTAATTCCATCTTTTGTGATATTGAGTATGTCCCTTCAGGTGCTCCCACTTCCGCGGGGGATGTAGTGCATTTGACAATGAAATCTGCCAAAGTTTGTGCTTTAATGACCATTCGAGGCTTATAACGTATATCATATTCACTTAATTTCATCGCCTACTTTATCAACCTTCCGCTGCTATTTGGTTTATGTAAAATAGGGACTCAATTTCTGAGCGGCCATGATCAAAACTAAAGCCAACTTCTCAATCCTCCCATATTTTAACTCTGCCCCATGTAGGACCTTACTCACATAGTACACAGGGACTTGTATTCCCCCTTGGTCTTTGACCAATACTGCTCTTAAGGCGCCTCCGACAGAGCTAAGTAACGAGCTAATATATCACCTTGTTCAGATTTAGCTAAGAGAATTGGGGAATTAAGATATTCCTTTAATCCGTCGAACGCTTCTTGGCATTCATTTGTCCACTTGAATTTCTTGGCAAATTTAAGCACTTTGAAGAAAGGAAGGCGCATCTCACTAGCTTTAGATAAAAATCTTCCCAGAGCAGCAACCCGCCCCTTGAGTTGTTGTACTCCTTTGGCATTCATTGGGGGGCTCATGTTAATGATAGCTTGTATCTTATCTGGATTGGCCTGGATCCCTCTTTGAGAGACCATCATTCCTAGAAATTTTCCAGCTCCCACCCCGAAGGCACACTTGTCTGGATTTAACTTCATACTGTGTTCATGCAATATCTGGAAGGT
>JAUEJK010064025.1:0-12141 GCA_032274865.1 Eryngium alpinum | reverse complement strand
CAGGAGAGGAATCATCGGATATTTCAGGATTCTTATTCTACTCCGTCAGTTATTTTTCAGCTTGCCCGGAGCATGGTTAGAGATAGGCTGATCTCGTGTTCTATTCCGGAATCCATTCAGCCTGTGGTAATACGCCGTGTTTGGAAAATAGCTTGGTAGTTTCTATTTGTTTTTTTTATCCTTATTTATGTATTTGGAGATGGCTAGGGGTCTTCTGTCCTAGCTCATCGGTCGCTCCCATCAGAGTTGCCTTGTTCTTTTCTTTTTATTAATGAAATTGACCGTTACAAAAAAAAAGGACAATGCTTGCCGAAGCCAATTTGCCAACTTACTTCTGGGAAGAGGCTGTTAGCACTGCATGCTTCATTCAAAATAGATCTCTCATTTTGAAATGAAAATGAAAAACACTTTATGAGTTGATGACAGGAAGAAAGCCAAGTGTGAAATTCTTGCATGTCTTTGGATGAAAGTGTTTTGTGTTGAAAGATTTTGAGAAGGTTGGAAAGTTTGAAGCTAAAGCTGAAGAAACTATTTTTTATGGGATATTGTTTGACCAGTAAGGCTTTCAAAGTTTATCTGATCGAAAAGCAAGTTGTCATTGAACCCATCAATGTCAGCTTCGATGATAAAAAGTCTATTGGACTGGATGAAGGTTTTATGGAAATATTAAAGTTTGAGAATGAGTCAGATGGAGAAAGTGATGAAGAAGCGGATCAATCTCATGGGACTGCAAATGATGATGATGCAGTTCCAGTGCAAAATGAAGTGCCAAGTCCAGCTAACACTGCAAGTGCCACTTAAATCAATGTTAACTGCTTGGAACCAAATTCCTCAGGGAGCACTACAATCTCTAGAAATTCTTTGCCTCCTATTCTATCTGTCAATGATCAGTCTTTAGAGAATTTCAATATTGGTGGAAATAATCTTGATTCCAGTACTGAAAGAGAAAATGGAAGTAATGAAAGAGGAGCCTTGGACTTGGGGGTGGAACTGCAAACGATGAAGCTTCATCCAGTAAAAGTTTGCCCCCTCAAATCAAATGGACCAAAGATCATCCATTGGAGCTGATTATTGGAGACATGAATGAAGGTGTAAGAACAAGAAGAAAAGCAAGCCATAATGAATACTTGTATGGATATTTTCTTTCTCAAGTTGAGCCAAAAATGATTGAGGAAGCACTTGAGGATGCAGACTGGACTATGAAATTGCAAGATGAATCTAACTTCACAAAACTTGTAAGTGAACTAGGAACGTTAAAACTTGAGCGACAAATGTTGACGTTGAATGTGTATTGCAGCGTCATTACTTAACTTATATATTTTGAATGTTTGATATCACTGCAATGATAATAGAAAGGCAAATCACTTCAATTTGTCTTGTTGTTATGTTATTCATTTTATTTATAGTCAAAAGTTAGGAACTGCACTTTATTACAAAGATTGAAGTCCCTACAATATTGACAGTTAAAAAGTACAATACAGTGGTCATAGTTAAAATGACATTTTTGAAAACAAACAAGTCAAATGTTCTGAAGTTCTAGTTTTATGCATTTTTGTTCATATTTCTCGTCATCTCCTCTATGGTTCATTTCTTATTGAGTACCGCAGTACCAGTTATTACTTTGTTCAAGCATAAATATGTTTCAGAGCAATTAATTTTTGATTGAAGTTCCTACTTTTTGAAGTGTCAGATATTGTTTAAGTCTTTGTTTGGAATTAATTACTTGTTGCAGTTCTCCACTTAATTAAAATAGTCATATTTTAGTTAAAGGAGAAACTAATGTAAGTATGGTTTCAAGAACTAAAAGGCATTTATAATAATTAATGACTTCCATCATCCAAAGCTGACTTACATTCAACTTAAACCACATTCAATGCTCCAATTAACTTATCAGATTGACTTCGTCAAACTATTCCATCATAAAATCCCTTCTTCAAAACTTAATCTTTCAAGTCAAAATTATGAGAAGCAAAATGAAGTTCTTCTGGAAAACCTAAACAAAATTGAGGGCAAGATCGAATGCTAGGAAAAATCTAAGAGTAGATGGTTTCTTTTCTGTCATCCAATCTAAGGACTCCATCTCCCTAGCAAGTCATTGGATTTCAGTTTATGAAATTTCTCTTTGGAGTTCTGATTGGATCCGGATCTTACCTTCCAACTTTTCGAGCATTTCATCAGGAAATGTATTCGAAGAGTTGGATTCTCTTATAGAACCAAACGGAAGGATGAGCTTGTGGAATAAATTGATTCCACATATTGACGTGTTCTCATTTTAAATTCTGTTGTAAAAGAATTTAAAATGAAAGCTTTGCTCATCTCTATGGGTTACCAAGAAGCTTTCACTTTGGGTAGAATTTTCAAAAAATGTTTCTCTGGGGAATGAGAATATTTTATGTTAACTCTAAGTCAATCATTTATTGGGAAATGCAGTCGGTGGGATCAAATTTCCAAGAATGTTATTGAACTTGCTTATGTCCTTGTCCATGATTACCCTTTTGATTATGGATAATGGGTATTTTCTGAAATAGTTAAAAAACTTGGAAATCTTCCAAGAGAGAAAAACATCTATTATAGCAGGTTTCTAATGATTATTCTTAATCATGTCTGTAGTGATGATGTTGAAATTCCTTCACTTCCTCAATCAACAAAGGGTTTTCCCACCTTTGCTGATAGAGTAAGAGGATCAAATAGGATAACTCCCTATTTAAGATCGTTAGAAGCACAAAATCAGGCCAATGACCAAGCTGATTCCGACACCCATGCAGTGCCTAGTGAACCTGAGCCTATACAGATAATCAAGCCCTAAACCACCTCTTCTATGGCTAAAGATAAAGCTATAGGTACAAAGAGGAGGTTAATATTATACACTGACCCAAAAAATGAGGGTGAGCCATCAATGAGCACTGTAGCTAAGGGTGTAAAAGGGGAAACCTAAAATAAGTGAGGGAGAAAAAGCACAAAAACTCCAAACCTACAAGAGAGTGAAACACAGTGTGAGGAGCAAGAAGAAAGGTGTGGCTAAATGAAAAAGAGTGGAGAAAGAGTCATCACCACACAAGAGAACACACACAGACACAACACACATAGAGTCAGTCCAAATTTATGATAAGTCTTCACCTTCTTCAGAGTATCAGCCAATTCTTCCTTATCCACCTTCTTCTTCTATCATAAATGAACCTTCTTCAGTAGGGATGGATGGCACTGCAAATCCATCACCCACAAATCCTCAGTTTTGACATACCACTAAGGAGCCAACACTCTCCATTCCCACATCCGTGGAAGAAGGAATGAGGATGGATTCTTATTCATTCTATGATTTCCTGGAAGTAGAAACTAATCCACTCACTACTTTTTGTTCTGTAGTGATGACCCATGAGAGGACTGTAATTGATCATGCAGTTCCAGCTTCTACTTCCATTCCAGCTACAAATCATGGACTTGCAGTCCCTCCCTAATCTGTTACCTTTAAAGATTCTACAACAATGGCTGCAGTCCCAACTTCTACATCTCAAGAGTTGAGAGGTGCAGTGTCTTCTGGCTTTCCAATGGTGTTATACAAACCTATTGCAGTCCCTCCTATCTACCACACTACATCCTCTCTATTTGAGGCTACAGAACTTGAAGTAGCTCCAGTTCTTGCAAATCTACCATCATTAGTAGCCCATATCCATTACCAAGCCAATAAGGACCCCCATCTATTTTTTACTTCCAGTATGCTTGAGAGAAAAGAACTGAGTGAAAAAGAAAATAAAAATAAAAAATAAAATAAAAATGAGAGATTGGCAAACCGTTGTGACGGCCAGGCCAAAAGTGAGCCATTAAGATTGACTTTAGAAAGTTAAATTGAGCTTGTGAGGTCTTCTATAACTCCTTGGACATTGCAAATACTTCTCATGAAGTATCTATCCCAATTGCAGTGCCCTTATCAACCCAATCAGTTGCTTTAAAGAGAAGCAAGCTGGAGTCTGCAGTTGTGGTTGGAATGGTTGAGGGTTGGATAGATATGGGAATAAGTGGTGGAATGGTAGGTTGAGAGATACAAGAACAAAGAAAGAAGAATGTGTTGTAGATGGTGGAACTGCAACTGATTGGGTTGATAAGGGCACTGCAATTGGGATAGATACCATTCCACCACTTATTCCCATATATATCCAACCCTCAACCATTCCAACCACAGCTGCAGACTCCAGCTTGTTTCTCTCTAAAGTCTCCAACCTTGAGACTGCGGTTACATCTCTTAAGTCGAATGTTAAGGACCTCCAAGAAAGTGCTGGGAGAATCGAGTCTGAGTTGTCTTCAATAAAATCAATCCTATCTGCTTTGGTAACTTCTCTCCCTTCCCTATGCAACAATGATGCCAAAAAGGGGGAGAAGATATCTCATAAGGATAGTGATGATGAAGAGAGTGAAGGTTCTATTGGAGGTAAAGGTGCTTTGAGGAGGAGAGGTTATAAGGGTGACGGCTATGGGCCAATAGTGATAAGGGAGAGAGACGTTCTTCTTCAAGCTCTAGTTTTAGTGGAGACAGTTGAAATTCTCATATTGTCAATGATGCTAAGTATTATAAGGGTGGAGAGAGTGATGAGGAGGATGGAGTGAGGATGCTAGAGTTCTCCTGCTTCTATGCAATGCCAGACAGTAACTCTCTTGCCTTGATTCTGCCTATGCCAATTCTTGCAGTCCCAGTATCAGCAGTGCCAGAGCTAACTCATATGGAGAAGACGATTCTTAAACAAAAGTTGGAGCCACCAATTTAGAACATGCAGTTCCAAGGAGAGACTTCAGTTGGAGGACCAACCATCCCTTATGAGAAGCCAAAGAAATGAAAATTCAAAATTGTGGAGGTGCTGGAGGCTGAAAAATCGAAAGGGAAAGGCAAGCTAAAATAGGTAGAAGCTGAGAGAGATCTTAATAAAGAGCTTACTCAAAGAGCTATTGAGGCATTGCAAGCTGCTAAGAGGAATGCTTAAGATCCTGCAAGGAAAGCTAAGGGATTTATGGCTGATGGGATCAACGGTTATAGCATATCAGCATTGGAGAAAAAGATTCAAATTCTAGCTGATGAAATCTATGCCAAACAATTTGAAGGATATGTCACAGATGAAGATCTTGCAATCTCTGAGCCAGAATCTCCCAAGAAAGTTGAACCTGCAGTCCCATAAATACAAACTGATGAAATAAGCCAAGATGAGATTGCCTTGGCCTTGCTTGAGTAGAAGAAGCTTGATGATTTTAAGCAAGTGAGGCCTTGGCCAAGCAGTTTGCTGATGAGGTTTATGAAAAGCCTAAGGCAAGGAGGACTATCCCAAAAAGAAAGTAGTGCCTACCTTTGCTACTCCTGAAAATGCAACAAGGATAGAGGATGTAATTGCGCCCACGGAGCTGATCAGACTGCAAAAGGAAGAAGTAAAAGAAATAAGAGGAAAACAAATTTCGAGAGGATGGATATTCTTAAGGAGTTGGAAAATAGCAATTGTTTATCTGGAGATATCTTTGTAGATGTGAATTGGAGGATGCTGAACAAGGAGGACATTGAGAGATTGAAAGTCATCAAGAAGAAGGTCAAACAGCTCAAGAAAAGAGATGTTACTGCACAAACTGCTGCATCACAAGTAAGTGCAGTTCCCACCTCATCTGTTACTTCTGATGTTGTTCGAGCCTCAGATGTCTCTTTAGTTGCAGTTCCACTAGCTACTACTTCTATCTCAAGTATTTCTCTGGATGGCACTGCTCCACCTTCTGAGATTGTTCCCTCTTCAACAGCAGTTCTGCCAGTTTGCTCAAGTTCAGTTGCAGTCCCATCCATTACTGTAAATCAAGGAGTCTCCCAAGCTGCTGTGACATCCCATGTTGTACCATTGCTTCAGATTTTTTTTATCTTCAAGAAGGTAGCATAGAGATCAATGTATGACATATGATTGCCATGGAATGCAAAGGTTGTTACTCACTTCCACTCAAGAGGTTCTGTAAGGTACAAGAGGTTCTTTAAATACTGGGTTGTCTACATCAACAACTACAGGAATTGCTCCATTCCAAATTACAACCAGATTCAAGGCTTCATCAACAGCATTACAGTACCAGATCAGTTCATAGACAAGATTGAATATCTGAAGGTTCAAGTAAATAAAAATCAATGGAGAGCTGTGGTCAAGCTAAGAGGGAGGAGTAATGAAAGAGATTTATATTAATTGCTGAACCGCAAAAGACTATATAAAGGTGGATGAGGAAGACTACAAGCTTATCATTGATAGGATTTCTCTGTTTATCACTGCAAAAGAAAAGGAGGCAAAATTGATTGAAGAGCATAATCTTGCAATGTCCAACTTCCCTTTGTCTTTGAAATTGAAGTATGATGATGGTGAAGAGAAGACTTTCTTCTACTCCAAAGATTTTATAAGTTTCCCTCAAAGAATGTTGGACTACATGATATATCTGATTAAGGATCTCAAGAGAATTTCTTTCAAATATTTTTATCAAGTGCTGAAATTAGACCTTAAGACATCCAGTGATGGTTTCAATTATCTAGGACAAGCTATTGAAGTTGAAGAACTAAATGAACTGAAGCTAAAACCTGGGATTGGATTCACATATGAAACTGAGCAGACAAGGAGATAAAGGAATCCAATTGTCTTCATCAGTGGAGGTCTTGTGAAATTAGGGATCTAAGTCTTTAAGACTTTTTTCTCTAAGGTACACTCTTTCATGTAGTTCCTTATTGTACTCTGATTTGTAAATTTGTACAACTAGATTTTTTTCTTAGTTTAGGATGGGAAAAACATTTTTGGTTATACACATTCTTTATTCTTTTATTACGGGGTTTTGACATCATCATGAGTCCTTGAGATATGCCTTCAGTTTTAAGACATATCTAGGGGGAGATTGTTGGAATACTCACCAAATGATGATGTCACAACATTGCAATGCAGTATAAAATATGGACTGCAATTTACATTCATGCAGTGCCACAATTTATTCCATTATAGTTATTCAATAAAGGAAACAGGAGGACTGCAAAGAAATAAAATTAATAAAATTGCAGTCCCATTGTTATCCGAATAATTGACTTGACATTGCACCTATTTTAATAAATGTAAAGGTGGTGTTCAAGGTTTTACTTTTTGTATTTAATAAGTATCTAATCAAATAGTCAATCTGTCACTTGTTGTGCAAACATGGAGGGAAGACTTGGCTTGCAATCCAAGTATGTTTGCAGTCTAGACTGTAACAGAAAATAGGATCAAGTTGACTAGACAAGACAAGGAAAGGGACAGCTAGCTATTTCAGCAAGAAGACAAAACTCTTTTGCAGAAATTGCCAAAAGACTGAAGATCTGGGATCACTCAAAGCTAGAAGAGCCACAAGTTCAGAGTTCTTTTTTTATGGACCACTTTTATGGGCTGCCATCTAGAACATAAAGGTTTACCGGATTTGTAAAGGTTGCAGGCTTGCAACATTAGTGTTTCTTTTCAAGTTTAGACAGAATCCGTAAATAAGTAGTTGTCTTTGTTCCATTTCCTTGTATGTTGTTTTTCTAGAGTTTTTAGAGTCTATCTTGTAACTGGAAAAACTCCATTGCAGACCAACTTAGTTTTGGTATACCTTTTATAAAGAGGTTAACTTTACTGCAGATCATCAATACTAGCAATATTGTTTGATAATTTTGTTGTTGTTGTTGTTTTATCTTTCATACAGCCTATACAGTTCACTTTAGTTAAATCACACACACACACACACACAATCTATATCTTTCAATCCCTGGAATGGACTGTACTCTTGACACTGCAAAGATTTTTAAAAATCTGTCACAGTGCATTCAACCCCCCTTCTACACCATTGAACTCATAAATAGCAATTGGTATTAGAGCTGATTAGCAGATTTCACTTGCTAAGAGTCTTGGGAAGATGAGTTCTAAAGGCAATAAAATTCCATTGTTGGTGAGAAAGGAGTATTTCTTTTTTAAGGCAAGAATGAGAGTTTTCTTGCACTCTCAAGATTATCTTGAAGTGATTGATTCTGGTCCCATTACTCCTCGGAAGTTAGTAGCAGCCAGAACAGAAAATGGAGTGGAGATTCCAGAGCACTTGGTTCCCAAAGAGCTTGAGCTAATAACGGAAGAGTACTACAAGGATAGAAAGGTGATTAACATCTTGTTTTTTACAATAGATAATGAGATGTTAAACATATTTGTTAGCTGCAAAATTGGAAAGGATATATGTGATACCATTGAGGTTGTTTGTGAAGGTACTGAGGATGTAAGAGAAAATGGGATTCAAGTCTTGACATAGGAGTATGAAAGTTTCAAAAGCAAGAGTGGAGAGAGCCTAACTGATTTGTATGGCAGATTTAAAAGATTGATTAATGATCTTAAGTTGTTTGGGAAGATCTATACAAATCAAGACATGGTTGGAAAATTCATGAGAGTTTTGCGTAGAGTGTGGGATGCTAAGACTTTAGCTATAAAAGAAGCTAAAGATATGAAGGTCATGACTCTTGAACAACACTATAGGAGTCTTCACACTTATGAGATGAGGATTCAACAAAGAGAAGGGAAGAGTTCAGATAGCATAGTTAAGTCTTTGGCTCTCACTGCAAGAGGAAGGCAAAAAGTTGAGAAAGTGAGTGCAGTGCCAGTTGATGAAGAGGAAGAAGAAGAGTTTGATGATGAGGCTGAGCTAGATCTAGGTGATAAAGGACCTAAAGAGGTTGTAGATCTATATGATGAGAATGATATCAGCAGAGTTCAGGAGGAGGCCATGGCATTTGTTGCTAGGAGGCTTAATAACTTCAGATCTAGAGGAGTAGGAAGAGGGACTGTAAGTTGGAAGCCAAGAACTGTAGTCAAACCAGGCACCAGAAGCAAGCAACGTGTCACATGCTACAACTGCAAGGAGCCATGTCACTATGCCACCCAGTGTAAGAAGCCAAAAGCATAAAGACAAAACACAACAACCCCAAGTGAAAAAGATGTTCATGCTGAGCTTGAAGAGCTGAAAAAGAAGTACAATGATTTGTTGAGGAGAACCCAAGGAAGGTAGAGCTTTAATTGCAGAAGGCAAGGACTGGGCTGAAGCTGAAGGAAAGGAGGATAAGAATATTGGACTCATGGCCAACACTTCATCTCAAGTATTTCCACTACTTGACACTACAAAGTTTAATGCACACCATGCTAAATCACATGAGCAACTGTCTAAGGAAATTATTCATGTATGCAAAGCATTAAACTTGTCAAACAATGAATGTGAAAGGTTGCAAATTGAGAATGACATGCTAGTTGCTAGAAGCATTTTTCTAGAGGAAGAACTTAAACTCTTTAATGAAACCAAAGCTGACTTAATGAGGTTAAAGTGTCAATTAGAATGCTCTAGAGAAGTTGAACATATCATTGCAAATAAATTTTTATTAAAAGAAAATGGACAAGTAATGTAAGGAAAATGCAAATTGAGTTTGATACTCAAGTTTTAAAACAAAAAACTTGCATGAATTTCAAAAATGAAAGTAAGAGGCAAAAGATTGCTCAATGTTTTCCTGGTACTGAACTGAAGGTAATTGAGTTTGCAGTGCCAGTAATACAAACCAATTCTCTTGAGGAAACAAAAGTTGAATTGAATGATGAGCATGAAAATGAATCTTACTCTTTTGAGAGATTTCCATCTCTGCATGATTTTAATGTCGATCATACTTCTTCAAAGAGTAAAGAAATTCATCAGGCAGTTGTCAATGAGTATTAGTCAAGCACAACTAAAATTGTCAAAAGTTGTGGTGATTTGATTTCAAACACATTAGCATCAAGTACTAAAAACAAATCAAAGAAAGGATGCTGGAAATGTGAAAAATCAAATCATCTAGCTTACAGATGTACTAAATTCATTAAGGAATCAAGTGAGAGTGAAGGTGTGACTAATAATGGGACTAAATCATTAGAAAATGATGATAATGTTACTATAACTGACCAGTCATCAATTCCTGAAGATGCAATGTCTGTTCTTAGTGACACTGTAAGTTCTATTAAGGGCAAAGACTAAAAGAAAAAGCATGCTTTACATAAAAACCTCAACAATGTTACTCTAATTGATAAACTGAGCAATGTTAAACTAGAACCATCATCATCAAAGCATATGATATCAAGAAATGCACTAAAAGCCATAAGACCCGATAATTCTTCCGTACGAAAGGCAACCTAATTTGTTTCATGTGTGCAGGGCAATGTGTCTAGGAATGCATGGCTTCTTGATAGTGGATGTTCTAGGTAGATGACAGGAAATGAAGCCCTGCTAAGTAATATGGAAGTAAAGTCTGGTCATCTGCTTACCTTTTGTTAGGTATGTTTTGCATGTAACTGATGATGATGTATATAGTATAAGCATTCTAAATAAGTGTTCATACTTGTATAGTTTAGAAGAACACATTAGTATACAAGTGTTAAGTATTGATTAGAATGCTAGAATAAATTGTTTTGAGGTTACTGATGTTTAATCCTGAAGAAAGATCAGTTTGGAAGCTCTCTACACAATTAGGGGACAAAGGAAATTTTGCCATGAAGTCATACGGGAATAGTATGTTTTATCCCCGGATGGGAATGATTCATCAGGGGAAAATGTCTACTGTCAGGGGATTGTAGCCAAGCTTCAGGGGAAAATTGTCAGCAGATAAATCATTTCTGTTGTCTTCTTACTTGGAAAGGAAGCCTCAACTCTATTACTGGAGTGTCAAAATTTGGAGGGAAACTAGTGGTCCAGAGTACAAGTGGCATTGCATTGTTTAGCCAAAGAAGGAAAGATGAAGAGGAGTGCAGTCTGTCAACATCACTATGGTCCACACCATCAGGGGAAATCCATTGTGGTCCACACCGTAAGGGGATAAGCTGCATCTCATTTTTATTTATTATAATAGCTATTTTGTAAACTGTATTTTAGTGTCTAAGTTCTAAGAGTAACATCAGAGGAGACATTATGTAGAGAGAGAAACAATTGCTTAGCAAGAGTGAAACTCTGATTTGTAAAAGAATTGGAGAGTTATTTTGTTGCTTGCTTTGTGATTTGTAGCTGCTTTGTTTAAGCAGATTTGTAGCTGAGAAAGCTATCTAGCTTATCTCATAAAACCTTTTTTTTTTAACGGTCAATTTCATTAATAAAAGAATAAGTACAAGGCTACACTGACGGGAGCAACCGATGAGCTAAGACAGAAGACCCCTAGCCATCTCCAACAACTAAAACCATATAACGAAAGAGAACAATAACCTACCAAGCTATTTTCCAGATACGACAAATTGCCACAATCTAAATGGACTGTGGAATACAATATGAGATCAGCCTATCTCTGACCATGTCCCGGGCGAGCTGAAAAACCATCGACGGAGTAGAATAAGAATACTGAAATATCCGCTGGTTCCGCTCCTGCCAAATACAATAAACTAAAGCGGCCAGAAATATGCAACATTAACCCAATGCTTCCCCCTCCAGCGCCGGGAAGCCCATCTTACCCCATCTGACCAACTTACATACGTCCAGGCAAATCTGACCTCCCTCCTAGCCATCCTAACACAATCAGAAGAAAACGGGTATGAAAAGAAAAGATAGGAATGCATCTCATCCGCCCCCTTACAAAGCTGACAAACAGACTCAACTCCGCCACACCATGGCTTATCTCTCGTAGATAGCCTCTCCTCAACTACAAGACATAAAAAACGTTTGTTGCTCTAATGGCAAAAAGAAAATATAAACCTGATTTTGATCCAAGCAGTTTGATGAAGAATGATGTTGTTGAAGAAAGTGATGAGGGATCAAGGGATGAGGAAACTGAAGGCAAAAATGAATCTGAATGTTACGCAGTTGAAGAGTTGGATAACCTTGATGATGATTCTATAGCTTATCTAGCTAAGAGATTCTCAAGGTTGAAGTTCAGAAAACCAACTGGTACTAAGAAGCCATTTGTCAAAAGTTGAGTTGATCAGAAGAACATGGTGGATAAATCTAAAATCAAGTGTTTCAAGTGAAATATTCTGAGACATTTTGCTACTGAGTGAAAGTCATAGGATATCAGCAAGGGAAAGAGCAAAGAACAATGTCCAAGACAAGCATTCTTAATGTGGATTCTTTTTCATCACAGGATTCCTACCCTTGGAAGACTGTCCAAGTTTCACA
>JAUEJK010063916.1:0-12144 GCA_032274865.1 Eryngium alpinum | reverse complement strand
TTAAAAATATTATGTAATACACTAATAAATAATATTAACAAATTTGATTAATTTATATTATTTTTATAATATTATTTAATTTGTATATATTTATATATTTTTTTAAATATTATTTTCATAATATATTGTTTGTATATTCATTGTATTGAATATTATTTTTAAAATTATTTTTTTGAAAATATAAGTTTTTAATTAAATTTATAATTAATATATAGAATTTTATAATTAATTTATATTGTTTTCTAATTATTTTATATTAACTAATAATATTTATTAAAAAATTAATTTAAATTATTAATCTAAAATAAATATATATTATTAACATTAACTATGTTATAGTAAATAAATATGAATATAAATAATCTATTTATATTATTTTAACATGTGTGGATAAATATATATATATATTATGTTTTGTAATTTAAATCACAAAATTTGTCGTGGTGGAGTGGTTAGGCTTTATTTATATTGAATAGTAGGTCATGGGTTCAACTCTTCTAAATGACTCTTTTTATTAAATTTTTTTACTACTTATGAAGGGGTCATGTCAACTGCCACTTCACTTGCCATGCCAGCTGGCAGAACGTCCATTAACGGAAGTACTAAAAACCAACAAAATATTAAGTTTAGTTATGAAATTCCGACACTTAAAAGTTTAGTGACTAAACCCCGGAAAGGGAAATAGTTTAGTGATGTTTTAATTTATTTTCCCTTAAATTAAAGTAGATATTAAAGTAAATATAAAAGTAATAAATTTTAAATTTATATGGATTAACATAGAAGGTTAGAAGAAAAAGACCTTTTCTCGGCAACAGGAATCCCACGATTGCATGTGTCACAATAGATTCTTCTATATTTTTTTTTCAGATTTCATTGCAACATACATTGCAAGCATTGTACCACCAATTCATATTTTTCTCAATTTGAGATATGTTTGCATTGCAGATTATTGTTTTCTGATGTCAGATATTTTGAAGTTATTTGTTAAAAACATTATCACCAAATATAAATAAAAATATGTAATAGTTCAAGTATTAAATATATTGTAAAATTTTAGAATTCTGAAAATATTTAAGTAATATATGGATATTTTAATATATATGTAATATTAAAGCATGAGTACCTGCAGTAAGTTGTGGACTGGAATGTTCAAAAGCTCTTTCATAGTAACATTTTTTATGTAATCTTCATTTTGAGACTGTCCACTTTGTGAACTCCCAATATGTTCATTCCCCATATAGACATCTTCAGCAAGCCTGTGGAATAAATATTAATAGAAGTGTGTAATATTCTGTTTTTTTTCGAAAAGCAAATATATAGATAACCAAGAAGGGGTTACAAACTAGTCTCACTCTCTAGGACCCAACCCACTAGCCTTAAAAGAGAAATATAACCTACAGAAGAAAACTAAGCAGCATTGACAATGCTGAAGAAAACCAAGACAATGATGTAACTGATTTGCCTTCACTTTTTTTGGGCTCCACTGTCACCATTTCCTAAGAAATTTGCTCCCATAATAACAAATAAATCAAACCCATCCGGCAACTATTTTGCTTCTTGCAATTCCTTCCTGAGCCAGCTTGTGAGCTTTCGAATTCAATTTACTGCTAATCTTAAAAACAGAAACGTCATGAGCCAAGGATAGATTTTTAACCGAAGATTCTTCAATATCAGGTAAGGAGAATGGGTTTAATAAATTTTGGGCCCAAGCAAGCACTCTATTTGCATCTGAGAAGAAGTTTAGCTTGCGACTCTTAATTTTTGCCTCCAAAATTGCTTTGCATACAAATAGAAACGCTTTCTTTTCCGCTTCAAGTTCAGAGAATGCTACCAAAGGAGAGGAGAAAATAAATTTGAGTTGACCTTTTTCATCTTCAATAAAGCCCCCCATAGCCGCCACTGATTTGGATTGGTTACTTGATTTCCATGCTCCATCAATAAATATTTTCCATCCTAAAGTTTTGGATATCAGATTGTTACAAGCACCCAATTCTTCCTTGTCTTTGATTATACACAATGATCTTGGGTTATCGAACCAAAGTGACTTGTTATCTGGTGTCACCATGTTTGCGGCTAGAGCCCATTCAAATGATCTTAGTTTGACTAACAAAGTAAATTCTTTTTCTGAGATTTTTACTCCTAAGAAAACTAGCTCATTTCGGGCTTTCCAAATTGTCCAAAGCGAAGCCGTCAACACTAGATTCCATCCTTTCTTTTCATTTTTGTTTTTGGAAACACCCAACCATGACCAGGGGAGAATGGTGGTCGATGACCACGATGGTAGTTTAACTTTCCACCAATCTGACAACAGACTTCTCATCCAAGATGCGCACTTGCATTCTGAAAACAAGTGTTTAACATTTTCCTCCTCTGTCAAACACCAAGCACAATTGTATCCTTGAAAACATGGGACGCCTCTATCCTTTAGAAGAGATTTTACTGGCAACACATTGTTACCTAAGTTCCACAGAAAGACTTTGACTTTTGGAACACAAGGTGATCCCCATATTGAGCTCCATCTAGCATGTGAGCTAACATTCAAGAGCTTGAAATACACCTTTCTTAAACTTAGTTCTTTCCCTGTACTCTTCCAAATCAGAACATCCTCCATTCTTGATAGTTTAATTAACTTTAACTCTTGAATAAGCTCTGATATGTCATCTAATTCGTGTTGTCTTAATGGCCTAATCCAAGCTGTCGTATCCTTTTCACTAAGCAAGTGAATATTCTGATGTATCCATTGAAGTGACACCTCTTTCCATCTACTAATACTGAACAGTTTTTTCTTACTTATACACTGCGGTCCTTTTCCACACCAGTCATCCTCCCAAAAGCTTATTTTCTTTCCATTCCCGATCTTCCAGGAGAATTCATCAGCATTTATCATCAATTGAGTAGCCTTCTTCATTGAAAGACTTTTCACTTTCTTTAAGGTGCTCGATAACTTTAGTGTACTTGGCTATTTATCAATTGGAACATTTAGTTCTTTACCGTAAAGACTAACTAAAGTCTTTCTCCACAAAGAGAATCTGCAACTCAACCATCTGTTATGCCATTTATACAACATTGAAAGATTTTTAGCAGACAAGTTGCCAATGCCCATACCTCCTGATGACTTATTCAAGCAAATTTTGTTCCAACCACAATAATGCCATTTTTTCTCACCTTCCTTGTGACCCCAAAAGAAGCTCCTTCTCAGGGAATCAATCTCTTTTATTACCACATCAGGTAGTTTCGTGAGACTCATCCAGTATGTCGGAAGGCTGTTTAGGGTGGAGGTTATCAAGATGGACCTTCCAGCTTTTGACAAGGCAGTACTGTTCCAATTCGATAGTTTTGCGTGAAACTTATCGATGAGAGGTTTCCAGCTGATCTTTTTACGGAATTGAGAGCCTATTGGGAAACCCAAATAAGTAAAAGGGACAGCTCACACTTGACATCCCAGAATCCTTTTCCAATCGTCTATTTCTACTTTTGAAGCTCCAAAAGGAATTATAAAACTCTTTTCAAAGTTAATTTTTAAACCTGAAGTGTGCTGGAAACATTGAAGTGTCTTTTTGATGCCCATGATAGATTTTGAACTAGCTTCCAAGAATAGAATTGAGTCGTCAGCAAATTGTAAATGTGTGATCATGTCTTTGTCCTTATTAAGACACAAGCCCTTAAAAATATTTTTAGAAGCAGCTTTTTTTATAAAACTTCCAAAGATTTCTCCAACCAGATTAAAGAGAAGTGGTGAGAGCGGGTCACCTTGTTTCAAACCTCTTCCCGGAGAAAATTCTTTAGTTGGACTCCCATTTACCAAGACTGATATCCTTGAAGATTCCAGGCACAAACGAATCCAATTTCTCCATTTGGGACCGAAGTTCATTTTCTTCATGATATCTTGTAAAAAATCCCAATTTACTGAGTCGAACGCCTTTTGAAAATCTAGTTTTAGAATGATTCCTCTTTTTTTCTTTCGTTTGAGCCATTCAACGACCTCATTGACAATCAAGATATTGTCGCCAATAAATCTCCCTTTCATGAAAGCTGATTGTTCCTCTGAAATTATGGTTGGGAGGACTGTTTTAATCCTGTTAGCCAGAATTGTTGCCACAATTTTGTACACCGAATTTATCAGTGATATTGGTCTGAAGTCCTCGATCTTCGATGCTCCCAGTTTCTTTGGAATCAGCGTGATAAAGGAAGAGTTTATTCCTTTTTGTAGCATATTCTCAGAAAAGAAATCTGATATTAGATCCATCACATAAGACTTGATGTGAGGCCAGCAAAATCGGATGAATTTGAAGTTCAAACCATCCGGACCTGGAGCTTTTGAAGGATCACACGCTTTCAAAGCCTCCAGTATCTCTATCTCTTCCACATGAGCTTCTAAAAGTGATTTTTGATTCTCCTCTAATCTGTTTGTTTCCATCTTTCCAATCTTGAATAAAATGTCATCATTTTTAGCTGCAAAGAAATTCTGAAAGTACTCAAAAATGTGTTCTCTAATTTGGTCAGGATCTGATAGTACTCTGCCTTCAGATGTCAATTCCTTAATGTTGCACATTTGCAATATTTTCTTGACTCTGTTATGGAAGAACTTAGAATTTTTGTCCCAATCCATCATCCAGGTACACCTAGCTTTTTGCTTTAAGTCTTCATCTCTACTTCTGTAAAGCAAGCATAATTGTGATTCCATGATTAAAATTGAAGTAGGATCCGCTTGCGAGTCCATATTATCTATCCTTTCTTCTGTTTCTTTGATTTTTCTATCAATTGTGTCTTTGTTTTCTTTGTTCCATTTGTTAAGAGAGAATCTGAAACTCCTGAATGCCTCCGCCATGTTTATCTTTTTTTCCTTCCTACTGGCAATTTCCTTCCAAAAGTTTTCAATCAAATTTTGCGCTTCTTTATCTTTGAGCCACGAGTCAAAACATTTGATTGGTTTGGGACCCCAATTCCTTTTATCAGATTCAAGCAGTAGAATTTTATGGTCTGAGTGCTTCTTGGGTAAGCATCGAATAGACCAGTTGCCCAAGGAGAGCCAAGCACTATTTGACAATACTCTATCCAGCTTGCTTTTCTTCTTTTCTCTACCAAACCAGGTGAAATTACAACCCTGGATTCCTAAATCAATTAGCCCCTGGTTCTTTATGAAAAGGTTGAAGATATCTGAGCCTCTTCCTGCATAGATGCAATTTTTTCTTTCATTTGTATTCCTGACGCAGTTCCAATCCCCTATTAAAAAGATTGGGAAACAGTCCCAACATTTCAAATCTTCTGAAAGCTCTTCAAAGAAAATTACTTTATCTTGTAATTCATGTGGACCATGAACATTATAACAAATAAAACTAGAATCAGAAGTTGTCAATGAAAACTTAACTCTGATCCAATTTGAGTTCAATCTAGTCTCCTCTGCTATCAAGCTTCCTTTAGGCCACGATAATAAGATACCTCCCGCCAGCCCCTCTGCGTTACTGTGAATCCATTCATTTTGAAGACCACCCCATAATGAATCATTTAGACCATTGCTCCAACATTTTTTCTTGGTTTCTTGAAGACAAACTAGCTGGGGCTTCTGGAAGAAGATCAAAGATTTTATATTATTAAAGGAAGTTTGGTTTCCAATACCTCTGATGTCCCAAGCAATTATTTTTAACTTCATTAAACACATATTGCTCCTTTTGAGAATTGACAGAGTTTATACTTCCATTTGGAAGTTGTTAATCACTTCTAATCCCAGTGATCTGCCAACTTTCAGTAGGCCACTTAAGTCATCCTTTATTTCTTGACTTGATACCCTCTTCCTATTTTTGAAGTTTTTCCTTCCAACTTTCTTTAACATTCCAAAGGGATTTGTAATTGATTTCCTGCAGTTTTGTTTCTTTGTCCTACCCCTTCTTGATTTGATTCTCATTTTCATTATAAGGTTGCAAAGATCACTTTCAATTTGAGTAGACATAGAGAGCCAGTCTTCATTTGTGATTTGGCTTGAGGCTGCTTTGTCTTTCAAAACCATCCATTCTTCCTTCTTCTTTAGAATTTTAGCTTGTAAAGACTTGAAACTCCCATTGAATCCAATTTCGACAAAGTTGGAGTTTCTTTCTGGCGTGCTATCTTTTTTTTGGCTATAATGATCTTCTCCACCTATTTCCTTAAACTGTTCTCCTGACAAATGATCCAAGTTCACCTCTTTTGAATTAGATAGGGGGGATTCTGGAACAACGGTATCAACTGGGGAATTTTGACCTGAACCAATTTTGGAGGCTTTTTTAACGAAACTCATATGATTCGATTCCCTTTTCTCTATTATGGATTTTCTCCAGATTGATTCACTCCTTAACTTAGCTACCTCAGCTTTTCTAACTTCCTCTACAGTAATCTTAATCTCATCTTGATCTTCCAGGGAGCACCAATAGTTTAAGCTGATTGGAAATTCTCTATGTGTGGAGATTAGACACCTGATATTATCTAAGGAATTAACTGGCATTACATCCAGATTATTGTCAATAATTTTCCCCACATGTTTAAAAATATGCTCAAAATTGGTATTGTCATAATAACCAATAGGTAGCCCAGAGCAAATTACTTGACAGGTTCTTTCTACTTTTAGACTCAAAGGATCCACCACACGCAAGTTCGAAAACCATTTATTAAGGAATCCCCAATTTTCTTCTTTTAAACTCAGAAATTTTGCCTCCTCTGCAAACTTTATCAAACATCTTCCATCTTCGATGGGTACAATATCAGTCCAATCTAAATTTGGAGCCATCAATTGGCTTTCAATGAACTCTGCGTCTTTAATAGGCCAACCCGCAATGGAGCAACTCATCATGCTCACCATATCCTTGTTGATCTTTAATACAACCCCTTCATTTCTGATTGTTTCTTTAATCTTTGCATTTTCATTTTCATCTTTATTTTTTACAATAGCTGATTTATCATTGTCAAAAACAATTTTAGCATCTTTACTTTCTATCACCGGTTTCCATGATACTTGTTTCTGATTTTTATCACTATTTGCCTTGAGATTCATACCAATTTCTCTAGCTTTATACGCTACTAATTTCTTTCCGAATAGAACTTTATCATTAAGAATACTTATCACTGTATCAAGATTGTCCAAGTGTTTCAGGATTACAAAACCATACCTTTCGTTTCTTTTGTTCCTTCTTCTCGGCAGGATGATGTCCTTGATGATAGCTGCATCCTTTATTAATAGCCATATGTCTCCAATCCTAATCCTTTCATGGAGGTTGTTGAGAAAAATTGTAGGAAATCTTTTCTTATGCTTTCTTTCCACCTGAACCCATTCATTCCCATACCGTTGTTCATACGTCCCGTTCTTATTTTCTTCCCCAACATTTCGGACCACAACATCCTTGTAAGATCTTCTTCTATCAAATCCCAAATCTCCCAATTTTGCTTGATTATTTCTGTAAGATTCGAAATTTGAATTCTCCCTCGTCGCCCTAAAATCGCCTTGACTTCCCATCCTTGGCACCTAATAATTATAATCTTTTTCTATTTTCTGTGTAATATTCTGTTATTTAAATTATAAAAATAAAATATAAATTAGAAATTATTTTGTAATGGTAAAATTTTTATATATAATATTAAAATTTTATAAAAGTAAAAAAAATTAAAAAAAAATCATATACTGTAAGTATTGAGCTGCAAAACATGGACATATTTTATATTAGTATGTAACATATTGCCAAAAGATAATTCAATTTATGAACAAATAATAATTTACGGTAAGAATATTTAGTGTACATAGAATGATATCAGCCTATTCAGGTAGATTGTAAAAGACCTCATCATAAATAACATTAGATGTAAATTTGCTAGGTTTACCATTATCACCATGTATCAAGATATGTAGACCTTTAGGTGAAGTAAGCCTGGATACCGCAATATAGAGTTGGCCGTGAGAGAATACAGCTTGCGTGAGGTATAATACTACAGTGTTAAGGGACTGACCTTGGCTTTTATTTATAATCACGCCAAAACAAAGTTGCAGAGGAAACTGTACTCGTTTGAATGTAACATTTATTTGTGAATCACTTGGCTCAAGTTCCATTCTTGGAATAAGATGTTTTGTGCCAACTTGAGCACCACATAAAATCTGGCAGTCAATACTGTTTTGAAGACATTTTCTAACAACCATCTTTGTCTCATTACACAATCCCATTATCTGATTTAAATTATGCATTAACATTACCAGCGAACCAACTATGAGCTGCAGCTTGTGCTTTGGTAGACACAGAATATTAATGAAATTTAGATAGCCAACTGGCAAACCTTGCTGAAACTCTTCATTTCCACCATCAGAATCACTTAAACTATCTTGACTATAATAAGTGTGTAGTCTCGCTGGAATCATTTGCAAGATATACATATTTACCTCGTCAACAATTGAATTTGTTGGTGCAAGTATGGCTCGTTCTTTCAAATAATCTTTACAGTGCATGTTACTGATAAAATTGGAAAATGTAGCTCTGACAATCGCATGCAGAGGATTCTGATAATTCTTAATCAGAAAATGACCGGGTATAAGAATTTTAGGATCATTTACTGAAGTATTGTTTTTCACATTCTCTACCTTTCCGTTTCCAACATCTAAAATTCACTGAGAGAAATTTGAAATCTGCCTATTTTTCTCTTCATTTTCTGTCATAGATAATCTCATATTTTTCTTTAGCATAAAGATACGACAATTATTCCACAATTTTAAACGATTCAGAGATGCAGAAATAATATCAGTTCTGGATCCTCTATGTATTACTAGTAGTATTTGTCGAAAATCTTCGCCAAATACAATTGATATACCTCCAAAAGGTTTTCTTAAATTTTCCGAACTGACTGTAGACATAATATCTCGTAGACTTCGATCAACAGCTTCGAAAGCATGTTTATGTTGCATTGGTGCTTCATACCATATAATTAAGCTTGTCTGTTTAATAAGTTCAGCCACATATGTTTCATGTTTGGTGGCTGTAATAGAATACCTATCAATTTAAGTGGAATATGAAATCTCGAATGTGTCGTTCGACCACCTAGCAATAGTACAACAGCAATACCGGAAGAGGCTACATGAAGTACAATTTTACCATCTGAGCGAAGAGCACAGCATAAACATCGCCATAAATATGTTTTTTCACATCCCCTACTACCATAAACAAAGAACATGCCTCCAGTTTTATCGTTAACTGACTTCATAATAGTTGTATAAACTTGGAGTTGATCCGGATTTGCCTTTGATAATAGCGTGTCATGCATAATCTTCATTTCATTTCGATCATATCCAAGCTCTTCATCTAACAGACTATTTGATGTGCAGTGGAAGAATTCTTCTGGTGGAAATGGAATAGTAAGAAATTCACGAAGGCTTTTTCCAATTTGATTCAATAGCTTTTCAACAGCTGCATTAAAGAGAGTAATATTAAAAATTTGTTAAGACAGGCAGCAGTGAGTGAATAAATTAATATATTAGTATTACTACAATTGTATGCAGCAGCAAAGAACAATTATTACCTGATAAGGTAAAATTTTTAATATGATAATATGTTAATTTAAGTTCCGTGTTGCCGCTTTCTTTGCGCTGTCTATATTGTATGTCATCAGACATACATTGTCAATGTTGTTTCCATAACCGTAAAGGATCAGCGACACAGGAGATTGTTATAATGTGGACGAATAATTCTCTAAGTTGGCTAGGCATAGCTGATTGCGAGTTTTCTGAAATTGCATCATGCCATTATTTATCATTTTTTAACAAACCCATTGCTTCACATGTTTCTTTGAAACTGCTGTATTGAATGTCTTCATAAGTTCTTATATCTTCGAAGTAATTAGCACCCTTGACTCGCATCAGTAGCATCCTTAAATAGAATAATTATCCAGCTGCAGTGTGAACTTAAGATAATCTTCCAATAATAGTACCTTGATCCCTTTGTTTTCATTTTCCTTCCTTTAGTAGCCATACATAATATTGAGGGAAATCGGCGTATGTATAATTTCGAGCAATTGGATCAGTGATATTTGCAACAAACCACACTTCTAATTTGCTTCTTTTGGAAGCTGCCTTCTGTAGAACCTGTTGTATAGCTGAACCATCTCTGAGATAGCTTTTTCATCCGGTAAGTGAACTGGTAATCTTATAACAGCTGGGAATCTGCTATGAATACTAAAATCGAGTATTCTTCAAGCGGCTTCAGAAGCACAAACATATCTTCCTTCAAGATAGTGTTTAACCTCGTCATCAGATTGTAACTTGTTTACAGTTTGATTACTTTGTTCAGAACCCTTTTGTTTCTTTAGCACCATTGTAGCAGTATCATGTCCCTTTAAACAATATTTGAATAAATACTTAAGAGATTTTGATGTATTGCATAGCTCCAAATTTATGTGACACCTAAAACGGATGAGAAGGTCTCTGTTGTACGATACGACATATCTATTGTCAAGATCAACTTTTTTCTTTGTAACTGTCACTAGGAGGCAACGACGACGATATATTGAAAAATCATGGTCATCAAAATATGTTTGACCGTTATACCTACAAATAAGATAAATAAATGACAATTTAAAAATTGAGGGAAATTTTCAAAACACAACAATATCCATGCAAATAAAAGCATATTTATTTTAAAAAAGAGTTAAAATAATCACCTCTTAGGAAAATGACGTATACATTTCGTCTTTATCATATATGAAGAATTTTTGTCGTCATTACCGTAAGGTCCATGCATCATATAAGTTTTTACAATATTATATGCCAGAAGATCTCTATGTTTATCTGGTAACTCAGCAGAAATTATATTGTCAATTTCATCTAGTTGCTTTAGACGATCTTTTGAGGATAACCATAACAACATATGCACGTGAGGGAGACCACGCTTCTGGAATTCTATAACATGCATAACTGTGAAAAGATGAAGCAAACTATACAGTATATAGATTTAAACAATTTAAATGAATTTATATCATATATGATATGATTTACTAAGAAGCATGATGACGTGAGAAGTATTAAAATAAGTCTGACCTCCAATACATTGGCCAAAGTAATTTTTTTTCTTTATAAGATCAACCAATTGATCAACTTTCAATTTGAAAACCCTCGCAACTATATCCGGTGCATCAGCAACCTGAACATTCTCTAAATATTTTAATATTTCTGTAATCTCAGGCCACTTTGTATTGCAGTCATGGTCAAAAAAATGAAGGATGACCTATAGTGCGGCATATAGCAAAGGCGTCCTTAAAATATTGATTCATATAACGTTTAGAACCAATGATTACCCATATTTTTGGCATCTGTGTCCCCTTTATTAAATGAATCACGAATATCTCTATATAAATCGGACCTAATAGTCTGCTGATGGTTGCGAATCCAATCGAGTCGATATTGTTCAACTGCTGCAAAAGCGTCGACAATAAATTGCTGCCATAGTCTGCCACTGAGATGAAGTGTTAAACCAGAAATAATGATGCAAAATAATTCAGTCATTTACATTATATGGAAGTATCTTATATATTTATACACTGCTATATTAAAGATTGAATATAACATATATCATCTATTGTAGAGTAAAAGGGTTATATCCAGAAATGATAGGAGTATCTACCTTCATTTGGTTGTATCATTAACTTATAGGCATAAAACTCCCTAATTGAAATCGTAGTTCGTTGATTAGATTCTTCAGGATCATTATCTTCATCACCATCAGGATTTCTTTTTCTACTTTTTTTCTGACTCTTGCCAATAAGCGGTATATTAAGCTGGAAACCGTCATCACCATATGGAAATAAGAGGGGGTACTGTAATTGCATAAAGTGGACAAACGTTTCTTTAATCCGTTTTAGAAAACGTCGTTTTGTCTCAACAATAATATCGCAATAATGTCATTCTTCATCATCGTCTCCAACTATCAAAGTTGTAACCTCATTAGAAGGTCATATATGGTTGACTCGACCAGAAGCAGATTTAGAATCAATTAACGGGAGTTTAAGTTCTTCAGGCTGATGTAGTTGATACCTATCTCTAGCCATCCGAAAACTCTGAACCAACTTATTTTTTTTATCAAGCATATTGAGCAATTGTTCAACTATCTCTGCATCCAACTGTTCCCCACCCGGAAAGGCATTCATTCG
>JAUEJK010063809.1:0-12144 GCA_032274865.1 Eryngium alpinum | reverse complement strand
ATTAGCTACCCTGAATGGTTAGCTAACGTTGTGGTGGTGAAGAAGAAAAACGACAAGTGGAGGATGTGTGTAGATTACACGGACTTAAATAAAGCTTTTCCAAAGGATCACTATCCCCTTCCAATCATTGACCAATTGATTGATGCTACAGCCGGTTTTTCTCTGCTTAGTTTTCTCGATGCTTTTTCAGGTTATCATCAGATTGCCATGCGAAAGGAAGACATTCCAAAAACTGCATTCATCACTCCTAACGGCACTTACGCCTATATTAAGATGCCCTTTGGAATGATAAATGCGGGAGCCACATATTAGAGGATGATCAACAGAGTATTCAGAAAGCAGATTGATAGAAACATGGAATGTTACGTTGATGATATGATTGTGAAAAGTCAGGATAATGACCATATCCAAGATCTGAGGGAATGCTTTCAAACTTTGAGGGATAACGAGATGAGAATTAATTCGACCAAATGTACCTTCGGAGTTTCATCCGGAAAATTCCTCGGATATATGGTTAGCCAACGGGGTATCGAGGCTAATCTAGAGAAAATCCAAGCTATTCTAGACATGAAGGTACCATCCACCAAGAAGGAGGTTCAGGTTTTGACAGGACGTCTGGCAGCCCTTCGCAGATTCATTTCCAGGTCAGCTGAATGATCACTTCCATTCTTTGATACTCTCATAGGAAACAAAGATTTTACTTGGTCGGAAGAATGCTCTAAAGCTTTTGAGCAAATTAAGGAATACTTGTCTACCCCACCTTTGCTTATAAAGCCGGACCCGACTAATACTTTACAGCTTTACTTAGCAGTATCGGACATGTCAGTAGCAGTAGTACTGATCAAAGAAGAAGGTGATGTTCAAAAGTCAGTATTCTACATTAGTCACGCTTTGAGAGATGCAGAGTTAAGATACCCAAACATTAAAAAAGTAGCATTGGGACTGGTGACTGCGGTAAGAAAACTCAGACATTACTTTCAAGGGAGGACCATTGAAGTAATTACAGATCAACCTTTGAAAAAGATACTACAGAAGGTTGAAACATCTGGGAAGATGACAACTTGGGCTATTGAACTAGGAGAATATGATCTGGTGTACAAGTCCAGGACTGCTATCAAGGCTCAAGCTCTCGCCGATTTTGTGGTGGAATGCCAATTTTCTACACCGACTGAGATCGTGGTTCCCGACCAACCAATTCAAGAATCTGGTCATCCGGTCAAGAAAAACTGGATCATGTATGTAGACGGTTCAGTCGGGCATGGAAAATATGGTGCAGGAATGATACTCATCAGCCCTGAAGGAATCGAGATTAGACAGGCAATCAGGTTTTCTTTCCGCCTGACCAACAATGAAGCAGAGTATGAAGCTCTTATTGCCGGAATGAAGCTTGCCATTGTGGTATAGGTAAATTCATTGCATGTTTATTCAAATTCTCAGCTTGTTGTTAAACATTATTCAGGAGAATATGAACAAAAGCAAGAAAAGTTGAAAGCTTATGCTGCGGAGGTCAAGAGATTGGCCGATCAATTTTCTTTTTTCAAATTGGATGGAATTGACAGGGAGGAAAATCAGAAAGCCGACACTCTTTCTCGATTATCTGATGAAGAGATTGAGAAATGGGATGGTTCCGTCTATGTAACAAAGGCAAATTCTCCTGCTGTTGGTGAGAACGCTGTATTACTGATTTCTCAGGTCGCCAATTGGATGACCCCGATAAAAGCTTACTTAGACAATGACATTCTGCCCTTGGATGCTGTAGAAGCTAGGAGGATACGTTATAAGGCAACTAATTATGTTACAGTCAATGGTGCTCTATACAGAAAGTCAGTCAGTCAACCGTTACTCCACTGCTTAGCCTCAGAAGAGGATCAGAAGGCCATTGAAGAGGTCCATGAAGGCCTTTGTGCTAATCATATAGCTGGTAAGGCATTGACCCTGAAAATTATGAGGCAGAGATATTATTGGCCAACTATTAGAGTAGATTATATGGATTATGCTAAACGTTGTCACAAGTGCCGGATACATTCTAATATCCCTAGAAGACCTTCCACCGAGTTGATGCCTATTCTGAGCCCGGTCCCTTTCGCTATATGGGGAGTTGATATTGTTGGAAAGCTACCCCGATCCAAAGGAAATGTCATGTACTGTATTGTGGCGTTGGACTATATGACAAAGTGGGCCGAAGCTCGTCCGTTATCTAGTATCACAGAAGCCCAATGCGAGAAGTTTGTGCTAGATTGTGTAATTTTCAGGTTTGGAGTCCCAAAGATTGTTGTCTCAGATAATGGAACTCAGTTTGCTGACCGAAGATTTACAGCTTTTCTGAATCATTGGGGAATTGAGCATCAGGCCGCTTCAGTCGGATATCCCCAGGCGAATGGTCAGGTTCAAAGCAATAATAAATCTTTGTTCAATGGAGTTGAAGAAAGGCTTTTTGACGCTAGGGGTTTATGGGCAGATGAATTATATTCAGTACTTTGGGCCTACCATACAACCCATCGGACTGCTGTAGGAGAGACACCATTTCGCCTGGCTTATGGCACAGATATCTCTTCATAAATGAATACTTGTTTTAACTTGGAGGCTAATGATGAGGGTCTTCGCTTGGACAAGGATTTAGCGGAAGAGCTAAGAGATGAAACAGTAGCCCGGATGGCTGCTTACCAGCAAAGAGTTGCCCAGTACTATGATGCTACTGTTCGAAAAAGGTCATTCAGAGTTGGTGACTTGGTTCTTAGAGAGGTCCTAGCTCAAGACAAGAAAGGCAAATTGATGCCTAACTGGGATGGTCCTTACAAGGTAGTATCAATGCCTTATGCGGGAACCTGCAAGTTGGAGACTTTGGATGATCAGCCTATCAAGAATACTTGGAATGCTGTCCATCTCAGGAAATATTACCAGTAATATTTTTCTTTTTTGTTTTCAATAAAGATTGCAATTATAGCAACTACTAGATTTCTTTTGGACCCTCAAGCTATCCGACCAGCCATTCACCTTGGACTGGTCCGATACCTGGGGGTTTTGATATTTATGACTTTCAAAAAACATTGATTGATTTACAATTTCAATACATTGAGATTTATTTTTCAATACATTGAGGTTCTCTTTCAATATACTGAAGTTCATATGAAGTTCAATTACACAAGTTTCTTTAATCAAGTTACTTATTGAACTATAAAAATGTTACAAAAGGGGTTCGATATGATGGAGATATGGGCCCATCTGTGATGGACATGAAAACCCTCATCTAGTCGGACCGCCCCGGTACCAGGGCAATTTTCCTAGGGCCTCGACCGGTTGAGGATATCCGCGACGACGATGTATATATATCCCCTCCGTAGCTCGGATGTGTAACGACATTATATTGACATGAAACATGGATATATTAATTAATTAATTTATCCATACGTCAATAGAAATATACAGGGTTTCAAAATAGAAATCTGACAGGTATATCTTATACCTATTTGTGTCCGAATGAAGTACAAACATTGCTGACCAACAGGCATAAATAGGTAGTTTGTATTTTCTTTTCTGTCGGATTATTACTTGTTTTAGAAGTAATATCTTAACTTGTTTGGTCGGATTGCTATAACATTCAGCCGGTCGGCTTGTTTTAGTCAGTCAGTCATTTACAACATTTGATCGATTATTTGCTAAGTATTAAGGCCCTAACATGCCAAATAATTGACCAGTCAGCACCAGTCAAACATACAGTCAACATTAGATTACTTTGATTAAGCAAAATCTACCTGACCAGCTAGAATAGTTAAACTGATGTGTACTTAGTCGGTTGAGACTCTAATCTCTTTGGTTAGTCGGACTGATTAATTGACCTAGTTTATTTTCAATCGATATGCTTGTCTAATAAGAGTATAAACTTGCAATGATGTATCATAAACTAATAGATTTATGGAAACAAGTTTAAACAGTCGGCCACCTGACCGACTAAAGTATAACCAGACAAACCATAGTATGTGACCAAAATCCGAATAAAATATCTTAGTTACATAATTCACTTAGGCATCCCTAAGTCTTCTTTGGCGATGGCGGAGGGGTATCAGGCTCGTCCAGCTCAGAGGGGCATTCCGGCTTCTCCGCGTCTTCATCAATTAGGACCAAAACATCCTTGGCCGGGTCCATAAGATAATCCTTATAAGGATGACCTTCAGCCCTAATTTTCCTAAGGATGTCAGCCATCCCTCAATTGTAATAAGTTAGCTCTGCATCTTTTGCTCGCTCGATCTCCTTGGCAACCTTTTCATCTCGGCGAATCAATTTTCTGGTAAGGCTTGCATTCTCCTTCTTGAGCTCTTCAAGCTTTGATTCAGCGTTGTCAAGTTTTTTCTCCGCACAGACGCCCTTTGTTTGGCTTCAGATTTGCCCTTTTGAGCATTCTGTATAGCCGACCGAGCATTATCCCTTTCAATTTCCTATTCCGTTAACAGAGCTGCAGCATTTTCCATCCAAGACATCATCTGCACAAAATTTGTTTAGTCGGATTGATAATTCGTACTAAGTAAATTCTATTAAATATTCTTACTCGGGAATACCTCAGCACCACATGCAACATCTTAATTGAGCACCATTGGGGGGCGCATTTCTCTCAAATAATCTTGATCTCTCTTACACATTAGCTTTATACCTAGTTCAACACCGACCTCCAATGTCTTTTTCTCGGCCGGTCGGAGGAATGAGACCATGCTTGGAACTTGATCCAACAGACTCATTGTCTTAGTCATTTTAGTAGGATGCTCTGTTGGGTCATCCACATCAATGATCGGATATTTTTCGGGTCTCTTAGCTGACCGAACTTCATTCTCTTGCCCAATCAATGTCTCGCCCGTCTGCTCTGCAATTTGGACTCTAGATCTCGTGGCTACTTTGTCCGAGGCGTGGGAGTTTACTCGGTCTCTCCTGAATTTGCCCATAACTGCAAAAACAAATGATTAGTTCAATCGAGTACAATAAAGCATGAGAGATTAAGTTTATTTAGTCGGATAGGTATCCACCTCCAATTCTCTCCAATTATTTATTCGATTGGGCAGTGGCCATTTCTAACTGTTCATCATTCAATAGTAGTTTATTATATTCCACTTTCTCTGCATCAGTTAGAGCAGGCTTTCTAGGAAGATTGAAAGACCTCCAATGGCGGAAGTCGTCCAGGCCGGGTCCGACCACCCACAACCAATGGACTTCCTTCCCTTTGGTGCTGTCCAAGAGCTTGGTAAACTTTTGTTTATTATTTCGGGTCATAAGATTATATGATCCTCCTTCTCTATCTTTATTGAATCGGAAATGAGCGAGAAATAATCGGACGGTCGGGGTGACATTTGCCTCTCGGCATCTTCCCAGGAACGTGTTTAGAATAGTATAAGAGTTGGCAAGAAGTTGATAGATTGACAGACCACACTCCTTTAGAATTTTCTTGATAAATTCATGGAGCGGAAATCTTAATCCACATTGAAGGTGGAATACGCTAACCCCGACTACCAGAAGATTATCCACTTTTAAGTAGTCAGTCAGCCTTTCTCGTTTATCAGCTTTAAAGTAGTAGTATCCCTCCCCCAATGGATACAAGTGTTCTAGCTCTTTTACTTTCCTGACTGAGAGTTGGCTAGGTTTGTTAAATTGGGGATAAGCCATGGAATCGGTAAAACGGGCATCTGTTTCAACAGCTTGGTCAGATTGGGTTGTTGAAGATTGGGGATTTGGTACATTTGGCTGGTTAGACGGTCCAGTCTCCGACTGAGGAATGGGGGCTTGGGATTAGTTTTCCTGGTCAGTCATATTTATGTCTATGTTTTCTAAGTTTCTTATTCGGGGTTTAGATGAGACCTCTGGACTGTTATACTCGGACTGGTAATATTCTAAAGGGTTCAAATCAGTAGCCTAAGAAACGTCAATTGGCATCTGTAAAAATGCTATCTATTTATCCTAACTGATGAAGCAGAGTTTAAAGAGTATTTATAAAGCACATTGACTGACTGAATAGAAATATCCGACTGACCGACAAAGAGAAATAAGTACAGTTATAGACCACACGCCACGCCCTTTATGGTGGTGACGGCGACGACGGTGTTTCGCTGGAAAAATGGGGTTTTAAGGTTTCAGGCACAATACTCCATTTTTTCGGCAGAAATTTACAAAATTAACCACTTTTCACATCATTATACAGTTTTTATGGGTATTTTACTTTGATTACAGGATACAACAAACCCTAATCAACATATTTGAGGTGTGTGTGTGTTCACTATATGTTCTTTAGCCAAAGAATCAAAATCATGCAACAAATCATAGAATACAGTAGTTATGATAGTGATAAGTGTTTGAATAATACATGGGATTGGATCGAAACTTCGTACGATTGATGGCTATAATTGGATTTGCTTTTTCGCCTCTTCTTGTCCCCCTTTTCTCTCTCTTCGAAATGATAAACAAAAATGGGGGGAAGAGGGTCAGTTTTCCTTTTTATTGCGTCATTTTAAATGAGTGGCTCAGATTTGTTCGTCGTTTCATAGGTATTTGTAGATGGTTGCCACGTGTCTATGCGTCTGTTATACGCTTGAACGTTGTCATATGTCAGTACTTTTTGGTCAGTCGGGCAGATTTATTCGGATATTTGCTTGAGTTCAATCGGATTCCATTAACATTGTGATAACCGATTGAATTTACTTGTTATATTTAAGTGTCTCTTACACTTAGTCTAAGATACACTTGGGGGATTGTAGGAATAGGGCACGTAAGCCCAATTACTTGGTCAGCCCAAAGGCTTATTGGTTAGTCGGCCTTGCATGCCTAGTCAGCCCAATGGGATTGACGGTCAGTCGGCCCAATCCACCTAGTCATATATTACTTGGGCCAATAAGGCTGTAAGCCCGTTATGTCACTGGTCCAACCTAGAATCCTATTAGGGTTCGGTTTCCAGGTTAATCTCCTACTACCGGAAGGGTTCTGAACTGCTATATAAGGTGATATGTTTACAGTATTTTGTACACAGCATATTCTATACAGATTACCCGTGACTGATTCTCACGCCAGAGGTAAATCAGGGGATTTAGCCCCGCCCTTCGTCTGTTTTGCAGATCACAGGTTCCTGAAGCAAGATCACAGATTCGTGACGCAGGTTTTACCAAATTCGGCATCAACACATACATTTAAAACTTGTTTATAGTTTTAGGTGAAATATATAAAATTTTGAATCCATAAACCATAGTAATTAAGTTTTTAAATATTAAATTTAGATTCAGCATTTGTGTTCTTATGCCATTATAATTATATTAACCTTGATAATACTAATATCAATCATCATCATCATACATACAACTTCATTAGTACTCTATCAATAAAAAAATAAATTATATTTAACAAAAGCATACTATAATTAAAAGTAAACCTAAATCAATTCTGAACAAATGTTTTTGAATTTCTATGGCTTTGCCTTATCCCTTTATATGTATATGTATTTTATTAAGTGATAATAAAGAGTGGTATCTTGTCAACTAAAAGATCATCCATATGGAATGGACATTAGTATCAAGCATGATTTACCTATAGTCCATTTCCATCTTGAATACTTAGCTCTGGTTACTACGAATGATCATTAAGAATTCAAAGCTCTTCAAAATGGTTAAGTCCCAACTTAAAAAACAAGTCAGCAACTCTATTGCATTCATGAGGAATACGAGTGATTGAGATTTTGCAGGAGCTATTTGACTTGAGTGTTTTTAACCACATCCCTTTATATATTAACAACATTGGACTCATCAATATTTGATTTGGCATCAATTTGAAATCATAGTAAAGAAAAATAGTCAAAATTCAGTACATTGAACACTCTATCCTCAAATAATTAGTAAAAGATTCACAGAGGTTACCAAGAAGACTAAAATAATAATAATCTAACTGCTCTGTTAAAATATTAGAAATATACTTCCAAATAGTATTATAGGTTAGATAAAAGTCAGAGAAATGCAAGTCTACAGACTATGAAAATAAACAAAATAAACAGTGACATGAATGCTTTGCATTGTAAAATATTTTACTACTTCAAACACAAAGCAGGCTCTAAAAAATATAAGGACCATAATATTTTTTCTATTGCTGATTTCAAGTTTCTTCTACCATTGACGGTCCACTGCATTATTAGCATCTCCTTGTTAAACACAAGAAAAAGCTAAAATTGTTAATCTATTACACTGCAATGAACATATATAAATATCACAAAAATGAGGCTTACCCTACATCACTAACTAACTATATATATATACACGATAATATTGAGAAAAAATAATTCGACTTCACACAATAGAGATTAACTAAACTTAAAACTTTATATAAAGAAAGTTGAGTATGTAACTATAAAATTATATTACTGACATTTTATCTAACCAAGTGATATTGTGTTTCATAAAGTAGTTTGTCAAGAAAATTTATATTATTGCTAAAGGTTGTTGTTACAATCCGATTTTTCGGATCGTTATTCTAATTTTCTAAAACAATTTAAGTCTTCAGAAAAGGCACCAATTATTCAGTTTAAGTTAAAACTCTACTCCAAGTTTTCGAATTATTAAATTAAATAAACTAAACAATGTCTGAATCTGCTTAAAGTAACGTAAAACACTAGTCTCAAACGTAAACTGAAAAAGTCTGAAATAAATTTGAATAAAGTTCTATAAATTATTTTAGCATCTAACGGAAAGTCTCTAAATATGTGTAACTCTCATCGCAATTCCTTGTTTACCCTTGATTACCTGCAGAGTAAAAGATAGTACGAGTGAGCCAAATGCCTAGTACCAATATAGTTTAAACAGTTCTGTAGTAAGAGATCAATAGTATCTTACCGACACGGAAACCCCAAACGAGGTCAGAATATCAAAATGGAACAAATGCGATTATTGAAGAAATATAAAATCCCTAAACAATGAAGTCGAATATAAAGAGTTGTATACTGTCAAAAGTTTACTCCAAACAAAAAAAACATATCGGATCACTCAGAAAGAATAAAGCAGATCTTATCAATTATAAGGCCGAATACAATTAAGGTTGGTACAGAACATACAACGAATCTCTTATATAACAACATGTACTAAGTAATTTATCTAATTAAATAGATTACAATCTAGAAGTTATTCCTTCTCTGGTTATCCACGAGAGAGACAATAGAAACGTATAAGATATTTCTCAGAATAGAAGCGGTCAAGACCTTCTCACGTCACATACCCCAGAGATGTGCTTGTATGGTCAAAGCACCAATACGAGTTGGTGCCAAGTTCACCAGGACCCAATCAACCATATGAACTCGTCTATGATTTACCCACACATATCAGTTTAAGAGCCCAAAATTATAGGGTTACAAAACATTGCCAGACTCATATTCCAGAACAAATACATTATAAAAAATGGGAACAGAACAATACAGAACGAATCAAATATATGAGTAAGGCAATAATTCTACAATAACAGAGTTTGAACAATATATACGAGTGCGTATATATAAATACACACAGAGTAAAAAGATGCTTATTCCAAGAATTTTAATCGAGAATAAATTATAAGAATAGAAGAGAGAAACGAAATTCGTACAATTAAATAAGAAGAGGGTAACAAGAATTCGTACCTGATTTGATAGCTACCAATTACTTAAAATCATATAGTACAAACATCTACTCCTTTCTCTTGTGATCTAAAACACGAGTATAAATACCTCAATTTAATATGAATTTTTGAAGTTCATGTTGTAACGACCCGGTTTTTTGGATCATTATTCTAATATTCTAATATAATTTTATGTCTTAAAAAGGTACAAACTAATCAATTTTAATTAGAGCCAATAAGTACAAGTCTTCAAAATCATTAAATTATCAAACTAGTATCTGTCTGAAAGTTAAAAAGTACAAATTTAACCAAGTTTCAAACCCGTGTTAGTTAAAAACTAAGTTCTCAACTAATTGAACAAATCTCTAGGTTCTGGGTAACTCTCCACATGATTCCCACTTTACCCCTGAACCTGCAGAGTCAAATAAAATACGAGTGAGCCAAATGCCCAGTGCGAATATATCTTTAAAAGTTCGAATTATAAATGAAATGTATAATGTACCTTACCAACACGGAAACTCCAAAATAGAATATACATGACAATCGAATCAAATGTGAATATCTAACATCTTTAAATATTCAGAAGAAAGATAACAAATATAAGAAGTTGTATACTAAGAAGCAAATCGAATCAAAATAAAGCGATTAAACAAATCGAATTAGATATGAGGCTGAATGCAAATAAGGTGGGTATAAATAAGGGTCTCTTATATAAAGTAGTGCCAAGTAGTACACAACTAAATGAAGCACTATTCAAATATTCCTTCTCCGGTTATCCACGAGAAGAAATAATCGGATGCACTAAACACTCCTCAAAACAAATATGGCCAGACCTTCTCACGTCCCATATTCTAGAGACGTGCTCGTATGCTCATAGCACTGATACGAGTTAGTGCCAATTTTACCAAAACCCATACGAAACCAATGAACTCGTTTGTGATTACCCACACAGATCGGTTTAAGAGTCGAACATACATGTTACAAAATTATTGCCAAACTCAACTCGAACGAATAAGTTAAATTATACAAATGCGAAATGAATCAAATTAGTGAGTGAGGAAATAATAATATCAAAGTAAGAAGCTTGAATAGATTTTGAAAATGTGTGTATAAAAATACACTATAGTACAAATGACACAATTTTAAGTATTTAAACGAAAATAAATATATAAATATAAACAAGTATAATTTGAGAAGGGAAAGAATTCGTACCTAATCAAGAGCTATATCAATTAATAAAAGCGTGGCTCAATCACAAACTAGTCCTTTATGTTCTTAATCTATTGTCAATTTAATATTATATATTAATGACAATTATACTAATATAGTTTAATTTGACAATAATATTATATAACATATATTATACACCAGAGCTCCACTATTTGCATCTTATTTTTATTTAAGTATGAAGAGGATATATTCAGAAAATTAATACACCAATTTCAAGGCCTAATGTAGTTATATATGTGGTTATATATGTGTATGATCTCATGCAAGGAAGGAGTAGAAGAGACAATTTACATGGTATCACGGAGCACAAAAATATTTTTTTAAAAAAATAGGTTATTTTAGTAAAATGAGGAATTTATATATATCTGGTTTCCTGAATTTTCGAGAGCATAACACATATAAAACTATACTTTTATTAGGAATAATTTATGACTATAGATTTAGACAATAATTTAAAAGTTATCTAAAAGAAAATAAGTGAATTAAACTAATTTTGAAACCAAAGTCTAGTAATACACACAAGCATGCTAAAATTCACATCCCATTCTTTTGTAAGTTATAAAGTCAATTAGCATTAAGTAAAGTAACACACAAATTGACGAGTTTAAATTTATTATTAATAACTACTCCCTCCTTCCCATAATACTTGACTTTTTATTACTAGTTTTAGGTGTTTATAAAATATACTTAAAAATAATATATTTTTTAATTTTTTTATATCAAATAAAAATATAGAATCTAAATTTTTATTTGATATAAAAAAATTTGAAAAATATATTTTTAAGTATATTTTATAAATATCTAAAACTACGTGTCAAAAAATGAAAGAGTCAAAGTATTATGGAAAGAAGGGAGTATATCAAAAGTTGGCAAGTATTTATCCAGATTTACGATAAATCAAATTAGGAGTTAATGTTTATAAAATTTATCAAATAAGCATCTTAGAGTAATAAAGACAAAATATCCAAATAGTGGCTTTAATATAGTTAGGCTCGTGGACAATTTCTTCCAGATAACACAATTTATCTTCTCAATTGGTTTAAACATGAAAAGATTCTTAATATTTACAATTATATAAATATAAACATGTCAAACACTTGTCAGATGGCTAACCTATCAAACTCTGGCATTCGCACGAAACATGAGTTATCTATATCATGTTCCTGTCATATAAATATTTAAAATCAATTTAATTATATTAATTATATATGAAATAATATATATATATATATATATATATATTATATCCTATATATAATACGAGTAAGAGACTTAATTTGGTCGTCCGTCGTCGTCGTCCGTCGTCACGGTATTTAT
>JAUEJK010063704.1:0-12150 GCA_032274865.1 Eryngium alpinum | reverse complement strand
TCAGGTATTCTTCTTATTGTAATCTTAATAATCAAACATATTAAACACAAAGCCCTATAGATCCAAGGAACCAACACTGGGAATGTTGAGAACAAAGTTAGAATTTCTGCCTCGTCTAATGTTATTAAATAAGAGTTACATCAGTGATTGTATTTCAGCAGTTGGTATATTTTTAGATAAGGAATATACCTCTGAATAATTTGACTTTTGCACTCTGTATTATGACCATGAGGGGATGCTCATGTTGTGGTGTTAATGATTTCTGGAATTCTTCCGCACGATCATCCCATAAAATGACCTTAATTTTACACCTATGTAGAGAACTGATGTTAGTTATGATGTTTATTTTCATAGTAAAAGTAGATTTTAGTCATTGATTACCTTACATCACTTAGTATAAACTTAACAGTTCTTTTTGGCACTCCTGATGTTGAAACAAAATATCGTAATTGCTGTAGATTGTTGACGATGACAATAACATCTGCAACAGAACAAAGTTTTGTTAATATTTACAATCTGGTAATTGCTATAGATTCAAATAGATTGTATAATAAGGAAATTCAAATAACTTGTTATTTTTAATCTGTAAGGTATTTCTCTTGTTATCCCTGTTTGTGTAGATCTCCTAGATCGTAGAAATCGAACGTATTATTTGAAATCAGGAGTCCATCATCGTTTAATTCCTTGACAGTAGTATATATTGAGAACATTATCTGATGGTCTAGTTCAATTGATAAATTGATTTCTTTGTCTATATATTCTTTGATTGTAAACTTTAAAATACTGTAAACTTTTCCAATCGTCAATATTCGCGGAACTTGTTCCCGTGTTCGTTTCCTACAAATGCATGAATTCTGAAATCCTGCAAAATGTAGAAATTAGAGAATGATAGAATTGTGGTATAATTAATTATATTTTGACATAATATATGTATCAGATATGTTATAATATTTGTCAGAATGCATACTTTATCGTCGAGAAGCCGTAAGTTGAACGCTGGGACATCTTTGGTTGTGTTCTTCCATTTGCGAATCGCTCTGACTTTTATTGTTGAAGTGTTTGTCCATTTTCACAGATTTTCAAAAGATTCATAGTTCATTGTGGTCATGATTTATGTGAAATATTTGTTAAGAGTTATTGAGATAGGAGGTTTTAAGTTGTGTACTATATTACTTACATTCAAGTGTTAGCATTTATATATTACATTAAGATAGAAGTAGTTGATGACAATAAATTGATGTGAGATGCACCAATAAGTGAACTATGTAGTAGTTGAACGTTAGTGAATCTGACATTAGATATTCATCATAGCAGTAATATATTATAAAATAGTACAATCCGAATTCTGCCAAAAAGTGTTCTAAAAGGCTACAAAGTGTATCACACACGATCTTTTTTTTTATTTTTGTAGCTTGCGAATGGGGACGTGTTCTTTCATCTCCAATGGCAGACGTTGTTTTTTCTTTTTCAAATTTGGCTTATTTGCTGACTGTCTGGTTGAGATAGGTGATTGACCTTCCTTACTTGAGTTGTTTAAGTCCATAGACAACATAGCTTCCTATCTTTATATAACACTTAATTAGATATATACATAAAACTGAGAAGTCCTCAATATTAAAATTATTGTTGTAAGTTTATCTGATCGATTGAATGTTAACGATTTGGAGTACTTGTTTCGGTGTTAGACATGTCTATTTTCTTGTAGACTAAATCTAATCATGCATCCTGTTTTTCATGTAGAACCACCTTACATATGAACGTCTGATTTTGAAGGTTAGTCAGCTCTGTCGGGTATTCAAAATATCTTCATGACTGTATTATTTAGTGATTCAATTAATACAGACTACTAATGTTAACTGTTATAAAAACTGGTTGTTTAGTAATTTGTACCTCTTCAACTTCGTCATCTATATCATCATTAAGGTCTAGATCGAGGACTGTTTTACCAGTAATATGACGAAATTCATGGTAAAAAATCATGAGCTTCATTGAACCAGTTTCATCTGATGCTGTTGTCGAAAACACAAATTTATTGGAATATAAATTTGTTTAACACGTGTATAATAGTCGACAACTATGAAGGCCAGTTTATACATGCTTACCTCTTGTCAGAAAATAAATAAGAGCGATAACATTTTAAACATTTATATATTCCCTCAATTTTTCTTATTCTGTCCTTGAATTTCTTATAAATAGTGGTATACCAATTCTTTGAAATATCTACACTGGTTATCATGAGTGTACACATTAATTCAGCCTGAATAAAGACATGCAAGTATTAAGCTTTGGCAGTATATAATATTCCGAATCAAAATAAGATCTATCAGAGAACCTGTGGGAATTTTTTTCCAAATCCAATTATATCAGCCACTGTGCACTTTCTTGGTACGTCTTCAACATGTTTTTTGTTATTGGGTTCACCACTTGCAACTTGAAAGCTATAAAGTAATATTAGCAAGCAGGTAGATATTAAAAATCTGTATTATGAGTGAAGTTTCAAACCTATGAAGAAAATCATGAACAACCGGGTGTTTGCAATTCAAGTATAATTGAGTGGCAGCGATATTGTAAACAGAAAGCTCCCCTACATTGTGTAAGTGTTAAACTTGTGTTAGGATATATACTACACATTTAATCTTTTCACTGATAATATATATTTTATGTAAATTAATACCTTCTCATACATTTATCTTAACGCAAGAAAGTATGATGATGATCGGTTCAGTATGTATCCTTGTAATAGCACTTGTAAATTCTTTGCAGATTTGTCCCACAGTTTCACCTTCATAGTGTCTCTTCTCATACATTATCACCCATGTCAGAAGTTAATAATCATCAGTAAATTACTTATAAACGTTATTATTTTTCATAATGAAACAAAGTATATCGTCCATCATCTATAACAAATGTCACCCAGCACTGAGGCATTTCTGTGGTCTTATTTATGCAGTTGTAGACCGGTTGCACGTGTTCGACCGTTCCAATCACATCTATATATTAAAATATATATAAAGTTATAATATTAATAAATTGATGTTTGTCTGATGGAATTGTTAATAAAAAATGAACGTCTCCACATACCGATTAAATTAGTTTTCTCTGTTGCTTCAGCTTTAACATTTGCAATTTCAATCAGGTCGAAGTGGTACTGAGGTATTAGGGAGTCATCTTCTTCTTGTTTGACAACATTTGTTTCATCCGTGAAGAAAATCCTCTTGTTATTCCTAATAACTCGGGGACCATGTGCGTCATTTGATTCAGAAACATCAAATGTTGTGATAATATAAACTTCTCCATTAACCATATCAGTTTTGAATAGTTTATAGAGAGCTGGGGAAATGAATGCATGTACTCGAGTGTGCTACAAAAACAGGAACATGTACATCACTGAATAACAACATCTAATCTTAAACAGACATTACGATGACAATAATGAATGTTAGAGAAGACTTACTCCATCATCAATAAATAGGAAACTAAAACCTCCCGATTCGTTGTCAGAAACTGGTTTTCCTGGCCATTGACTTAAGAGCCTCACTTTAATTCTCTAATTACTCCTACCGTTGCGTACTTGTCGAAGGGAATCACAGTGATTTTCAAACATAGTGTTCTTATGGCCGGTACTGTAAACAGAGAGTTAGTCTATGAAAGTAGTTTTCCTACCATTTAGTAGAAGTTCCAAACTTTTATTTTGGAGTGTATACTGGACTTTGCCTACTTTCCCGCTCATTAAACAGTAAAAATCGTGAGATATAAACCTAATCTTTGGAGTAGACGTACTGACTCTGGATTTTCTGGGTGATTGACATTTGCTTTTTGAGGTTTATAAGGCATGGATTATTGCGCCTGTACTTTACACTCTGTAGACACCATACACATTGCCTTCTGACAGGTTAAATACATGGTTAGATATTTAACTCTTTGTTTGTATATTTTGGCTAATATTAGTATGAATTCACACTTGTAGAGTCTTCTACTTGTTATCATAGTTAGTCATGGTTAGACGAGTAACTGTTATTTTAGTTTGTTTCTTATAAAAATCAATTTATCAGAATATATTTGTATTTGTATATAAGCTAAATAATTTATGAAGAAGTGATACTTATTTTTCTTAAAACTCCTATAATAGTCCATTTTTCAGTATTAAATTCTAAGTGAATTTTAAATAATTAAAACTTTAAATTATATGAGAATCCAATTATTTATATTTAAATTAGATATAATAAAAATTAGATATAAATTAGATATAATAAATTTTTTTTATAGAATTTTTATGATTTCAAATTTCAAACTAATTCTTTTAACAAGTTGTAATAAATATTTTTTATACAAAATGAAAATAATAGGGGTGCTTGGTTGCGAGTTATCACTTATTATAAGTTGTAGGACTTTTACAAAATTATCTATTATGGTATTTCAACCGGTAGTTTTCAAACCGAGGTTATGTAAGCCTGATTAACATAGTAATATATATTTACATGATTTAATCAATCCTATAGAAATATAGACACATCTTACATTTTTCTCATCGCAATCATAGTTGAGTAGTTTCAGTTTATCCGTACTTGGGATGTTAATAACCAAATTAAAATTTATAATGCTCTTACCAAAGATGACCAATATGGAATACTATATTTTTTATAATATAGTGGATCTAAGTGTATATAGAACAGTTAGATGAGTAACTTTGTGTTTCTCTATTATCTTTTATTCTTTCTTATAAAAGTAGCCTCTCTAAATATCAATTTGAAGTATATTATAAATAATTAAGTATATATTTCTATTTGCATAATGTATAAGTTAGTACCATTTCTTTTTATTATACCATGGGCCTAGATTTTAAATCTATTGATGATAGAAATTTAGCACAAATTTTTAATTTATAAATTTGAGAAAATTAGAATAAAATTGATTTAGTCGTAGTACTCGAGATGTAAATAAGGGACTATATGAAACCAATATAGCCTCGACATAAGTTAAGTAATTTGTACATAAATTATTGTTTTTATTCTTAATTGTCCGCTATAATAGTCTCTTCTTCAGTATTATTATAAGTATATTATAAATAATTAAAATTTTAAAATATATGGAATATAATATACAATATAGTCCCTTTTAATAAAATTATTTAAATATACTTGGATTCGTTCAAATTGGTTATATTTTAATATTGATCGTGTAAAAAAATGTATAATTTAATATAATTATAGTAGGACCTCATAGTTTGATATAGTTTTATATAAGCTTAATAATATGGGTATACTTAATTTTATCTATTTTGAATTGTTTGATATAAGGGTCCCTTTGTAAATATAAATACTTATTCCAATTATAAAAAAAATAAATTTTTATTTATAAACTTTTGCTTATTCTTTTAAGTAATATTCAACAATTATAGTTTAATATAATCTTATAAATGGGTAAAAAATTTATCATTTTTATTGTTAATTGTCTGATAATATGCAGAAGTTTTTATTATCTATTTAAATTATATATAATAAAAATTTATATAGAATTTATAACTTTTGAAATTTCGTTATAAATTCTTTTAATAAGTTATAACTAATACTATTGATGCAATATAAAAATAATGTGAGTGTTTGGCTCCAGTGTTTTCACTTTTTATAAGTGGTAGGACTTTTAAAAAATCAGCTGATATTGTACTTTTTGTAAGTACTTACATACAAAGAACACTTGTAATGCAATACAGAACATAATATTTGTATAATCAGTAGATCTAAGTGTATATAGAACATTATAAGAAGCGTGAGAGTTTGGGGGTTATCACTTTTTGTATATTTAGTTGTTTATAATGGAGGGAGCTTCTGAACAGAGTATAAAATTTTACATTCCCTTAACTCCACATATGTTAAGGAAAAATTTCATGTACATACCTTCCCAGTTGATACCTCTATTGAGAAATGTTGTCCCAATGAAGGTATTCTTTCATGCACCGAATGGTGACATTTTTGAGTGTCTGTTTGAAGGAGTTGAAGGAACTTTTACAGGCCTGAAAAAGGTAATTGAAAGATTTAGTTTGAGCTCTTTCTCTTTTTATTTTTTCAATATTTTGGTGAAGGTGGTTTTATTTTAACTGTTGTCAACTGTTCATGTGTCGAAGTTGAATATCCAAGACGTGTTGACTATTTCACATCCCTGTTTGAGTGCTTCAATGACTTTCATCCACGATGGTCTATGAAGGAATCGCCTGGTATGTTTTGTTCTCTTCACATGTTGCACTAAAGTATGGTATGTTAATATAATTAGTTATCTGAAAAACTATTTGTTTGGTTAAATTTATAATCTCTACTTGTTTACAGGATATAGTATTAACGATAATGTAAATGATTTCTTACTTCAATTTAATTTAGAGGCAACCACTTTGAATGAGATATATATATGATATATATATATTATTTGAATCTGTGGCAATGTTAAGTTCTGCATCAGACCTGACCTGGTACAAATTATAATGTGGACTCTTCATATATTATAATATGGAATCTTAATATATTTCTCTCAGATATTGTTTATATTGCAGGAGCTGAATTCAAAGTACGAACATATATATAGTAATTGGAAATTCGGTTATAAATTGGTATTCATTTTGTGTGAGAGAATGTTCACTGTAAGTATTGAAAAGGTTGATACTAAAATCATTCTTGCGGAAGGGTGGAATATTTTTATCAAAGATCTTGAAATCGCCCTTGGAGATCTATGTATTCTTAGGAAAACAGCTGGAGAACGTGTTTTTGAAATTGGTCTTTTCCGAAATCAGATATCTTCAGGCAGAAATATTATACTCTATGGTATACTTTCTCCTATCTATTTGTATCATACTTAAATGGTACTATATTTTATGTCTTAATGGTTTTATTACAGGAGCTCATGTGCCAAATACATTTATTCAGTTCATTACAGAGAAGTCTTTATTATCTAGCGAACTGGTATGTACTTTTATTTTTATCTCATAGTCTAACCGTTGTATTCTGTTCTCACCAGTTTGATAAATAATAGGTTTTTTCGAAGCTGTCCTTTGAAATACACTCCCAGACTATTCCAATGGAGCTTCAATTCAAATATGGGGGTGTAACAGATTTGACGGCATTTTTCATTCCAGAAAGGCAAATGATAGGAGGACTCAGTGCACTTTTTGCAGAAATGGGAGTAATTGATAAGGACCTTCTCATGTTATTAAACAAAGGGTATAGACTTTTTCTAGTTTGTCACTTCACAAATTATTTCGCACAAAAAAATAATTGTAGTCATATGTGTGAAACATCTCCCTGTGCTCGTATGTAAACTATATCCAATTAAAAGGGCATAAGAGCAATATGAACTGGAGTAAATATAGTAATTCTCCTAAACAGGTTATCTAAGGATAATCAGAACTACAATGGTGTACTACTTGAACACCTAATTTGTACATATAGGATAAATATTGAATTGCTACAATTAAAATCATAATTAAAATAAGGTTTTAATGTCCAAATATGCATATTAAAAGGCTATATGATTAGAATTACACCCCTGATGATGGTATGGTTCACTACATATAACGGAGATGTGGCAAAATCATAAAATTACATACGTTAAATGTGGGAACTAACTTAATGAAGTCCAATATACTATGTCTGTTCATCCAACTGTGACCTTCCTAAAAGGAGGAAGATTCTGTAGAGGAATCTCTAAAAATACTAATTAAAAAATTTATATGATTACAACCAAACCACGAATGACGGTCTCGCTCACTACATATAACGTCCATGTAGTTGGCAGTACTTCACAAATTATTTCGCACAAAAAATAATTGTAGTCATATGTGTGAAACATCTCTCTGTGCTCGTATGCAAACTATATCCAATTAAAAGGGCATAAGAGCATTGTGAACTGGAGTAAATATAGTAATTCTCCTTAACATGTTATATATACTACTTGAACACATAATTTATACATATAGGATAAATATAGAATTACTACAATTAAAATTGTAATCAAAAAGCGGTTCAATGTCCAAATATGCATATGAAAAGGCTATATGATTAGAACCAAACCCCGGATGATGGTCTGGTTCACTACATATAACGGAGATGTGACAGAATCATGAAATTACATACGTCAAAGGTGTTGATCCAACTGTGACCTTCTCTAGTGAGGCAAGTTGTAGAAAATCTTGTCATAAATCACATTTCTGGTTATATTCTTTGTTTTACGTTCCTTACTGTTAATTAATATATGTAGATCCTGAGGGGATGTAACCCGACTTAGCGCGACATAGATTTGACCATGTATAAAAATGAACTTGGGTAAGTAACGGCCAACAACCTCAAGAGATTGTCCTTGAGACTTATTTATAGGTATTGCATAACAGATCTGTAAAGGGAACTATTTGCGTACTAATATAAAGGGAAGCTTGGAGTCTGATGGCCTCAGTTCCATATTCGGAATAAAATTCTTACATCCCACATTTGGTCCCGATATAATTTCACACTGAATAATATTTTTCATGCAGCATGTAACGATCATACGCGTCCCGTTACACAATCCTGGAGTCAGATTCAAGTTTCTCAAGAGCATCACAAGAGTACCAGGTTTGAGTTTCATTTCGTGATCAGGTAGATCGGGTAACTTCAAAGAATTTAAAATCTCAACAGGGTATGAAGTATCAATTTTATGGTCATATCCACCCACAAACTCTGCCTTGTCAATACTGAAATACGTAGACGACTCTCCGGGAATAATATCCAAAATCATATCATTTAGGTGACATATTACCTCATTTTTTAGAGTTAAGACAGCCATTTGACTCAGATATTCCATGTTATTAAAAAATTTCACCAGATTGGGAAAGGTACATTAAATAAAAATGTCCATATCGGCAGAGTCAGCGTCAATGCAATACTCAGAAGGGAGAGTTATCTTTCGCTTGGTATCGTCCTCAGAAGTACTATTTGAGGCAGTCAGTTTCCCATCCCTAATATCTAATATCCACTGTCCAAAATCTCTAATTTTAGCCTTATCTTCATCTGTGTGTCCTTTGTTTAAATGCATATTCTCTATCAAAATAAAGATCTTGCAGGAATCCCACAATCGAGATCATGTGATACACGATGCCACTATATCACTTCATGAACCCCTGGATATAACAGGAAGTATCTGTCAAAAATGGCCCCCAAGAAGGACCGTTATCCCTCTAAATGGAATATCTGCACGAACTGGATTCACTTGCTTCATTATATCACGTAGTGTACGATCAAGGGCTTCAAATGTATATCGGTGTTGCATTGGGGCCTCATCCCAGACTATAAAGTCAGTTTTCTTTAATAACTATGCTATATCAGACTCGTGTGAAATTGAACACATTAACATTTCATCCACCAAGATTGGAATTTTGAAACGACTATGGCTGTTCTTCCACCAGATAACAGAGTCGCTGCAATACCTAAAGACGATACAGGTAGTATGATTTTTGCATCTGACCTAAGTTTGGTGATTATCGTTCTCCAAAGATATGTCTTCCCGCATCCTCCACTGCCATAAACGAAAAAATATACCACCTTTACTTGCATAAACTGACTGGAGGACCGCCTCATAAACATCTCTTTGCTGCTTATTCAACTTTGTAAGAAGACTTGAGTGCTCATTGGTTAGCTCATGGACATCATAACACCTTTCTGCATCAACCAAATTCTGGTTTAAATCATTTAGAAAGCGCTCTGGAAGCGCTGGTAATTGATTGAAGTCATTTATTGATTTTCCAATATCCCGAAGAATCTTATCAATTTCTACAAAAAAAAATATTGAATAAATAATGAGAATGATAACTCTAACAAATTCGTATAAGGTATTGAGAAACTAATTTATTGACTGAACAAAGGTACTTTTATTAAAATTGTAATTATTGTAATTATTAATTTATCTATATAAACACCCAAAATGGAGTATAACATTTACTAACAATCTAGGGGAGTATGCTTAGTATACAAAGTAGTGAAATAATATGAGCTACTATATTGCTTATCTATCTTTCACATACCAACAAGTGTGTAATCTCTTAAATCTTCATTCTGTAATTGTAAGTCATGAAGACCAGTTCTAACTCGATGCATAGATAAGATATCATCGGACATTGCAGTCCAGTGATTTTCCTAGAGCTGTCTGACATCAGCAACTCTATTATTGATGATAATTTGAACAAAAAGGTTACGTATTTGAGGGAGCATATCAGACTGTTTATATTCTTCGAGTGCTGCATCCCATTCTTTATCATCATCAAGTAATCCTAAAGCTTTACACGCATCTTGGTATGTATTATATACATTACCTTCAACAGTCCGCAAATCTAGAAATGAAGTTGGACCACGAGCTTTTAATAAAAGCAGCCGCATATGCTTAATCTCTCTAGTACTATGATGTGTATACGATAACTAATCTGTAAACCTCGCTTCCTAGGCTTCCACACAGTCTCTCCTTTCTTCCATACATAACATCGAGGTATTTCTTCATAAGTGTATTGTCGGGCTTCTAAGTCTTCATTATATAACTTGAAGAAGCCTTCCAATTTGCTACGTCTATACATCTCCCTGTCAATAACTTTTTTTACTTTATCCTCTCTACGATAAGTGACAGATTTTTTCCCTCTAAATGAAATGAAAGACGCTCTACACCAGTGGTTCGTTGGTGAATGTCAAAAGCAAAGATACTATGACATGCTTCAGCACTACATACATATCGACCGTCAAAGAAACGATTTATCTCATCAATTTGTTTCTCTTCTCTTTTAGCGGTTGATTGTTTATTCTTGGTCTTTATGTGAATTGTTGTACGATCACTTCCCTTGAGGCAGTACTTGAAGAGATACTTCAGGCATCGTGCTTGATTACAAATATCCACATTGATGTGGCATTGGTAACGAAGCAATAACTCTCGATTATACGGAACAACCCACTGATTATCAAGTTCCGACTTACGAGCACGTACGGTGTGACTTGTCCTATGACGTTTGTATAGAGGAAAACCTGATTGGTCAAACATGGTCTGTGCACAATACCTATATTTTAAACAAAAGCAGCTCTCATCAATCAAAAAACTGCCTACTAAGTACATACAAAGTTGAAATTCACTATTACCTCTTTGAAAAATGTCTGAAACATCGTTTATTTTTCATGCAAGGAGACTTAGTTCGTAGCGTCCCACACGGGCCATGGATCATAAACAATTTTACGGCTGCATACCCAGATGGATCAGTTTTTGAATTTGGTATCTCCGCCGATACAAATTTATCAACATTCTTGTTAAGCTTCTTTTTAGATGGAGCGTCCAGCCATATAAACATATACATGTGAGGTAAACCTCTTTTTTGCCACTCAACCATATACATAACTGAAATAAAGGTAGTACATACATTAAACAATACTCTGTCCATAACTTAACATACACATTTTGGCCCAAATATAGATAACATAGTAACTTAGTTTAATAGAGCGGGTAAGGATAATTTTTTATATACGTATTACGTAATTCTGAAAGGTTGAAAACAAATTACTACCACCAAGCTGCAGTTACTATCATGTAAGAAGCATGTATCTAACTATGCATGAGCAATGTCTACAATCATCCTGTCGTTATGATATACTTGGCATTTTCTACAGTCATATTTACTTGGCATTTTCTACAGTTCATTTGTTCGTAACGCCAAACAAATAAGAAATTATAAAGTTCTGAACATTATGTGCTAAAGAAGAAAATGTATATGGATTCAGTAATAGTGTGCGAAAGGATTGAGTAAAAATTGTGTTACCTGCAATGCATTTTCCAAAGAAGTTCTTTTTCTTAATATCATCAGTTAGTTGTTGCAGTTTTAATTTGAACACACGGGCTATAATGTCAGGACAGTCGGAGGGTTTACAGTCCGGAAGTAACGACATCATATGTAGTACTTCTTCCCGTATGGGATTACATGTCATTGTGAGGAATAGGTCTGGATGTCCAATGAAATGGCATACGGCTAAAGAGTCTTAAAAATTCTGTTGCATATAACGTCTAGACCCCACAAATGAAGATGGCAATATAAAACTCTTCCCAATGTTGGACAGATCGCCATCTCCTTCTTTTATATAGTCATAGATATGACTATATAACTCGTTCCTC
>JAUEJK010063703.1:0-18670 GCA_032274865.1 Eryngium alpinum | reverse complement strand
GTTTATCCTTCCAAAATGTTACACTTTCACCAAGAACTAGAGATTCAAAGTTTCTCACTTCACCCAGAACCATCTTCCTTATTGCATCAGACACTTCTTTTTTCCAATTGATTATTTTGCAAGGTTATTTTGGTCACTTCATAAGAAACTTTAGAACATTGAGGTAGTCAAGATCACGGGACTTTGAGGGAGGATAGCAATTAACATAGGTGCTACATAAAGCATTGAGTTCACTTAAACACCTATGTCTCCGATGAACTCCCCATGGCAATTCCCTAACTTTTGTGAATATTTATATCCTGGAGCAAAGGTCAATGATGTGAAGGAACTTTCTAAAAACTACTCTTATGTTGTTGGGGATGAACTCGGAAAAAGGAAGTTTGAAGTTCTCTGGTATGGCAGTGGAAGGCACAAGGGCAGTGGAAACTGGAGTTGTGCTTGAGGGAACTATGGCAGTGATAACTAGACTTTGAGAGTTAGGCACCAAGGTTGTAGAAGAGACAGTATGAGCTTGACTAACTTGAGCAGTGTCAGAGGTTAGCTGTTGAGAAGTGGATAGAGTAGTAGATGGAACTTCTGGGTTGGCAGCGGATAATTTATGTTTCTTGGCTTCTGGCTTCTGAATCTCTGCACTCTCCATCAGTTCTAATTTATCTTCCTTCCGATTTATATCCTTTCCTATTTTTTCAAGCTCCTTTAACTCCTTATTAGCTTCATCCTCTCTCATTTTTCTTCATTCTAAGCTTTAGCTCTCTTAGCCTTTTCTGGTCGTCTTTCCCAAGATCCCTCCAGTTGATTTTTAAATCCATAGCTGCATCAAGTTGTTATTTTGTTCAATTTGCAGAAACAAAATTAGATTCTCATGAGCAAGAGAAACTCTTTTGAGTTTTATTCATCTCCAACTTATTTCTTCTTAGCCTTAGCCTTGCCCAACACTTGCAAATCCCATTACCTTTAGTTTTCTTTTGCATAATTCATGTTCATCTCCTCTAACTTCTTTTGGTACTCCAAAAACCTTTGATTTTCCCTTCTACTATCAGCCATGAAGCCACCATCACCAGAAACGACTTGTCTTTGAGCAACAATGGATGGTGCTTCCTTTACTCGTTTTTCTACTTCCTCTGTAGCCTTAACTTCATATGTGGGAGACCTTGGTAAAGGAAATGAAGGCTCATAACTTGTGGGGGCCTCAGGCACATAACCATCTTTATTGATGGCAGTGGATGAGTAGACCACTTTTACACCATATTTTTCAAGGAACTTGTAAGTCCTGGTACCTGAGGGCATTCCCTTCCACAGCTGCCTTAGCATCATGGCATTGAAAGGGATCATTGGCCTCTTCTCTAGAAATGTTCCCAACATTTTAGTGGGAATCTCCAAGTCCTCATTTTAAGGCTAAGTGTAGAGGACCTATTAACACATTCATTGCCAGAAGCCCCAGTTGTATTATCCTAGGAAGCATCCTTATATCTCACACCTTCCATATCACTGCTCGATCCACTGTCAACTTTTGGGTTTCCACTTCTATTGCCAGTGTTGTAATCTTCCTTGTAAGGTTTGTCATCATTCTTCTCCCCGCTTTTGGCATCATCATTACCAGGGTTCAAGGTAGACAAGAGTTGAGAGAGAATCTCTTTGACTTGAGTCATCTCTGTTTTGAAGCCATCGACTTGTTCCTCAAGGGAGACTTGGTTGTTGGTTAGAAGGAATTGGTGTTTGAATGCAACATAGAGTTGTGTATCAAGGTATTGATGTTGCTACAAGTTAGTGAATCCATCCATGTTAATTTCTTGAGCACAAAGATAATAGATAAGGATGGCATCCTTAGCTTGAGAAGCATTGTTTCTAAACCGTCCTATATCCAAGCATTTTCCTGTGGATCATAGGAAGATGATGGAGGAGGAGAATGAGGTGTTTGTGGTGTTGGTTGAGGCCTAGAAAAATATTTATCAGCAATGGATGGGAATGGGTCAGTTCCCATGGCTTCGAGGCATTGGCCAAAGAAATAAACCTATCCACTACTGATATCCTTTTGTTCAGATATCTCATCTCTACTCACCACTCCCTCAGCTTGGCTCTCTAAGGCGATTCCCTCCTTTCCTTTTGCCAAGCTCTCTAAGTTTTGCCTCTGAAGTTATCATTTTACCTTGCTCTACCTTTGGTTAGCCAGGCTCTCTGCACTTAATTCTTTTTATGTATTTATTTCTTTTTCACTTGCTATTTCCTCTCCCTCACCTCTCAAAGAACTATGGGGATGCCTAAGGGAGAAGTTATGCCACTTGCCCCAATATCAGCAAAACTCTAGCTATAATGAGTTTTAGGGAAGTGACTAGACTAACTGAAGATGTTGCTGGGAAATAAGAGTGGCTGTGATTAAAATGGAGTATGTATCCATTGATGAGGATACATTTAGGGCTCCCACTTTTCCATCCTTGAGAGTTGTAGCATAAGAAGTTACTAAGGGTTCCAGTGATGAACCAATATCAGTGGTGACTATGTTATCCACTACTGAAGTGACTGTAGTAGTAGATGGAATAACCCTTATAACATAAGAATCATTTGATAAATCTATGAATTGACCAATAGAATGATCTGTCATCTTCTACATTAGATGTAGTAATTGTCAGTGTTGATTCCTCCAAGATAGGTAATGGAGAAGTATGGGGATGATGATTCATTAGGTCATCCATCATCCCATGTATGAACTTAGGACTAGGTAAATGAGGAATATCACTACTGAGTGTTAGCTGTTGCTCTGAAGAGGTCGATAGAGCAACATCAATAATAGAAGAATTAATATGTGTATTATGCATAGTGCTTTCAGTGTCACTCATCTTTTTCAAATTCTTCTTTCTATGGAAGAGAACTTTTGGTGAGGTGTGATTGTATGCAAGTGATGCCTTGCTATTGAGGCTATATTCAAAACCCACTGCATGTTGGGAAGCAATGGACAGTAATAGGCTTTCCATATCAGTACTAACAATTTGTTGAGAAACTGCTAGACTGGCTTTGGTTTCCTCACTTGTGGCTTTCTTCCTTATTTCTTCCACATTCCTCACAATGTTAGATTCTTCCTACGCCTCAGAGATATCAGCTAAGAGAAGCTTCCTCTTTGGTCCATTAGCTTTCTTTTTTGGAGCACCAGTGGAAAAGGAAGTTCGTTTAGATTTTCTAGAGATTTGATTCCTAGGTTATGCTACTTGGCTAGAGGGAGCTGGGGCTTTATCATCCCCTTATTAGCTGTTAAGTCATTTGTTTCCTTCATATGTTAACTTTATCCTGCTACAACTTTAGTTAAACAGTCTAGAGATTCCTTGGCAATTTGGGACACTATCCGATTTAGCTACTTCAAGATTACCACAACAATAATTAGCAATGATCATGAGGAATCTGTAGAAGTAGATATCTTTACTTCATGGGATTTTCTGCTCAAGATTAATAGCCATTTTAAAGAATAATAAAGCAGTTATGTCAATTCAAGCATTATTATAGAGACTATAAGTTATCTTAATGGCAAGAGAAGGCAATAAAACTCATGCACTACATTTACCACTAAAGCATTGAAGAATGACTGCAAAGAAGTATGACCACTCATTTTATAGAAAAGTCCTGGTCAATTTTAAAAATATTATTTATCTACATCAACGTGATGCATTTCTTTAAGCATAATTATCATATTTTCCTCAGTGTGGTCATGAACAATGTTAGTTGTTGGTAAATGTAATGGATTATCAATGAGAGCAAGAAATATCATGTGTTGAGTCCCATTAATAGTAAAGGAAATGGTAGTAGGTTCAGAAGAGTTAGGAAGGAGATTTACCCTTGTAAAATCCCAAATCTCTTCGATAACAGTCTTAGACATGACTGAAGCGGTAGTTAGGGCATATGAAATTGGACTTCTGAGGAGGTAATCTATCAACTCGTGCAAGCATTTATCGGACTTTTTTTTATCTTGGAACATGATGAAGTTTGTCTATTTGAACTTATATTCTCCATCAAGTAGAAGATCTTTGGTTGCCGCTATTGAATTAAATTTGAAATAGGAAATAAACTTTGACAGAGATTTTTAAATTTGTATGACAAATCGCCTGGTTGTTTTCGTTACAGGAGGATAATTGCAAGTCAGTTGTTTTCTTAGGTTTAACTCCCCCAAAATAAGTGAAAGGTTAAGATTGAATATCCATTAACGGTGGAAACAATTGCGGTCCATGTGGCATTCACTGATTGGAGTATAATTTAGTCCTTAACGGTAAAATGCCATCTTTTATAGTTAATTTATCATTCCACTACCACAAATATAGTGGGTGGTGGATATCGTTGAATACTAACCGTTTGAAATTCATTACAGTCGCTCCACTTCTAAGCTTCTGCCGATCAGTGGATAGAATACTTGGTAATGAATAGAGGTAATAAATTTTTAACGATAAATATTAACATTTTCGAAGAAATGAGATGAAGAAAACAATGATTATTTAAAGAGATTGAGATGTATGACTTTTTGATTCTTATGAATATAATATTTATATTTTATTTATCTTAACTTTGTACTGGTAATTTATCCACTGTTAGTTATCTAGCAATGTATATATTCTGATTTATAGAGAGAAAAAAGATATGTCTTACTCAGCAAACTATTCAAAGTTATGGACTTAACATATCACAGCCCAAATGATTAGTGGACAGTAATAATTAATAAATAGGACAAATTTCAACCATCTTAACTTGAATCAACACTTCATATTCAACATCCCAAGCTCACTTACATGTCTAGAAATAAAGATTCATCCAAGGGCTTTGTGAAGATGTCTGCAAGTTATTTGTCAGTTAGAATGAAATGCATCTCAATTGTCCCAACCATCACATGTTCCCATATGAAATGATACCTAATGTCAATGTGCTTGGCCCTTGAATGTTGCACTGGATTTTCTGTAATAGTAACTGCACTAGTATTATAATAGAAAATATGAATTTTGTTGTAAACTATTCCATAATCCCTAAGGTGATTACTAATGCACAGAATTTGAGCACAACAACTTTCAGTTGTAATATATTCAGCTTCAGTAGTGGATGTTGATACAAATATATGCTTCTTACGGAATCATGTGACTAATTTACCACTCAAGAACTAACAACTCTAAGTGGTGCTTTTACTTTCAATCTTATAGCCATCATAATTAGCATCATTGAATCAAATAGGGTGAAAAACTTTTCCTTTTAGGTACCACAAGCTAATCTTTTTTGTCCCTTTTAAATACCTCATAATTTTTTTTAGCATAAGGAGATGAGATAACTTGGTATTGGCTTAAAACCTTGCATACAAACATGTGGCAAACATGATATATGGCCTACTTGCAGTCAAAATAACAAGGAACCAACAATTCCTCTATACATCTTTATGATATATGGCATATTTTAGATGGAAATTATCTTTGCCTTATCTCTTCTTTATTGCCACCCAAGATTAGGGTTTTCTACCCTCATTAGAAATCATTACATGATTTACCTTTAGAAATCACTTCCTTATTCAGATTTATTTATCCATTTATTCTAGGTTTTCTGCACCTCCTTATTTGAGTCCTCCTCTTTGGGCTTTGTCGTATTGGGCTTATTTAACTCGAGTTTTATTCTTTCCGGATCTGGATCTTGCCTTATTGGGCTCTAATATTTCGTACCCTATTTTTGGGCCACTACATTTTCCCCCTACTTTTGGGATAATTTATTCCGTAAAAATATGACTCGTTTTTTTACAAAACATCTGGGCTTATTGAAATCTGCCTGTCTCTCCCTTCTCTCCTTGGCGTTTTACACCAAGGGAGCCTTCGCCTCACTAAGCTTAGCATTTTTCAAGAGTGTATGACAATCTTTATCATGGTTTGTCATTTTTTTGGAAGAGATAATTATCCCTTTTAGGAGTTACACGCCAAGGAGCTACCCATTTACCTATCTTTGGCATTTTTGGTAAGTAAAGAACTTCTGTCCTTGGCGTTTTATGCCAATGAGCTATCTTAAGTCCATGCTTTGGCATTTTAGCCATCATATGTATCCCCTTCCTTGGCGTTTCACGTCAAAGAGTACCAATTCTTACCATGTTTGACGTTTTAAGACCCATGGCACCTACCCTCTTTGGCGTTTCAAGCCAAGAATGTTACTCTTTTCATAAGTTTGGCGGTTTTAACACCATTCCCATACTCTCTCCTTGGCGTGCAACGCCAAGGGACTCATAATTTTATGCTTTTGGCATTTCCGTTTTCATTATTTCGCCCCTCCTAGGCATTGCACGCCAAGGGGTCGATGATTTTACGCTTTAGGAGTTTCATATTCAAGTGTCACCATACCTCCTTGGTGCATGCCAAGGAGTGTATTTCCTTGCCTCTCAGGCATTATTGTGCTTCTCATTCTTTCTCCTCATGACATTATACGGAATCATTCTATTACTCTTCGGGCGTTATATTTAAGTATACTATTATGATTCCCATTTTCACTCTTTGGGGGTTATATTTAGGTATACTATTATCTCTTGAGGCGTTTCACGCCAAAGAATCATTCTTCACACCTCTTAGGCATTCTCTTTATAGTTAATACGAAATATTAGGTCCACTTGATGACCGTCTGTCTCCCTCCTTTCCTATATACTGGAATCATACATTCATTCTTCATTACATTTGCCTCAAGGCATAACTCTTCTCAAACTTTCTCTTAACTCTCTTAGCAACAAATGGCTGCCCCAAAGATTCCTCTCATTCACTCCTCGAGAGTCTCCCTCGAAGAATTGCTTGCACTTCCTCAAATCGACTTCCGTGCCACTCTTATTCCCGAGTCTTACATGCTCCCCAGCTTTCTCACATCCGAAGACATTGAGCACCTAGCTCAAGCCTTTGGTATCAAGGGTGAGTACGAGGTAGTTATTCCCACTCCCGTAGATCGTCCATGCATATAGAATGGTCTGTTTTATGTCTTAAAGCAGTCCCTTCTTTTAGGGCTCTGCATTCCCTTCCATTCCTTCACCTGCCGCCTTCTAGCCAAGGCTCGCGTCTCTCCCGCCCAATTACACCACAATGGATATAAAACTATCCATACCTTTTTGGGGTTATGCAAGCAGAAGGAAATCGAGCCCACCGTGGGCATATTTTGCAAAATCTTCAAGTTCAGAAGTTGTGCTCCTCTTGAGGGATGGATTACGATTCAGCATCGTAACAATACTTCTCCAATCTTCTCCACTGCTTCCTTGCCCAAATCTCTCAAGGGCTGGAAGTCAGAATACTTTTTTGTTCACTGGAGGTCGGGGCAATGGGAGTCTTGATTTCGAACTTTCTTTGGCGCGACCCATGAAGAGCTTGTAAAGCAACTAAAGCTGAACCTCGAGGAGGAGGAGGCGGTGAAGCTTGGGTTATGTAGTCTCTCACCCGAAGGTGATATCCTCAATCATTTTTCTTCATTTTATTGTCATATATCTTCTGTGTACTGACATTCTTCTTGTTTCCTTACAGTTGTGGAGCTTGTTAAAGCCTTGCTTCACAATAGGACCGACCGGGCAGAGGCTGCTCTTGGTGGTGCCTCCATGAAAGCCCTCTGCCACCAAAATTGTTCTGGGTCTCCCTCCCCTTCCGAGGATGCCATCTTCTCTGGCAACTGGGGGATCTGTAATAAAGATTCAGTGACAGCAGATTCTCATCTTGCCACGGAGTGGTCTGAAGGATCCATCACTCCTCGGGACAAGAATTTGATGGATTTTTTTAGCCCCTCCATCATCAGTCTTCAGAGAGCCTAGTCCTTGGCCCAGGTAAACTCATAATCTCATCCATAACACCAATTCTGCCTTCTGCGATGATACTGATACTTTCCATTATTTTCTATAGTTAAACAGCTATTTTCACGCTGGCGTTCATCAAATGGACCAACTACGGGCTGCCTCTATCAAGAACAATCTCTGAGAGTCTGATTTGAAGACTCAAATATCTTCCGCCAAAAACAAGACTGAACAGCTTCTTCAAAAGAAGTAGACTCTAGGCGAGGAAGAGAATCGTCTCCGACACGAAAAGAAGGCCCAGGATCAGAGGGTTATTCAATGCTTTCTCAAGTCGGAGGCATACAAGGAGAAGAAGAAGAAGACGGGTGAGACGATGTACTCCCGGATACAATGAGATTTGGGATACGGTGATGCGTTCTAGATGCTACCCTCCATAGACCTAAGTTCTCTGTCTGTCTTGCCCCGTGGAGAGGGTCGAAGCTCCTTCGGACACCTTGGAATCTTCGGGGGAGGAGGCCCAATAGATTTACCTCTTTTCTTTTGTATCGATTGTACTCATGTAATCGTTATTTAGTTGGAATAATACGGATTTCTTCTTTATCCGAGTGTTCTCAGTTTTGACAAAACTCACAGGATCCAAACCACTTTCTCTTAAATAAAAGAATACTCCAAAGGAAATAACTTTTAATAATGGTGCATACACCTACTTAAATATTTATCCAAACATGGTCTACATGACCTTATTTTTGGGGCTCCAAGGCTTTACAAAACTCGTAAAATATAAAAAGGATCATGCACTGTCCAGGTGCTCTCCACATCCCTCCTCCTTGGATCTGAACAAATCTTCACTTGAACACCACTTGTAATCTCCAAAAGCCTCCACAAACCTACGTTTCATATCCCGATAACAACAAACACTTTCTTCGGGTAACTTCTCATCCCATCGATTGGCCAACCTTTCCAAGGTTAAGGGGAGTATCTTGTACTTGAGGTCCTCAGCTATTCCATGACTTAACACTTGAGACAACTCTTGCAGATGAATTATGGGATCAGTCATCCCATCATAGTAAGGCAAATGGTTGGTGTCAAAGTCTTCAGGCAATTCCATCTCTTGGACTCTCTTTGTAAATGGAGTGCTCAATTCCTTACTCCCCTCAAGTGTTTGTCGACAAGTCACCGCCTTCATTCGTGGAAATTCACTATCTCCCTGATTAGTAAGCGACACCTCACTTTTAGGATTTCTCGACACGTAACCTTGAATCTCTCTGATTCCTTCCTGTGTGCCAAAACTTAAGGTGGCACCAGTGTTATTTCTGAGTTCAATGGTGCAGAAGGGGGGTCGAATGCACCTTGACAGATTTTTTGCAAATCTTGCAGTGTCAATCAGTGCAGTCCAAACCAAAGGGGGGTAAATGGATTAAGATTGTGTGTGTGTGATTTAACTGAGGTAAAGTGCATAGGCTATATGAAACGAAAGCAAAATAACAAAACAAAATTATCAAACAATATTGTTAGTATTGATGATCTGCAGTGAAGTTAACCTCTTCATAAAAGGTATACCTAAACTAAGTTGGTCTGCAATGGAGTTTTCCAGTTTAGAAGATGTGCTCTAAGAACTATGGAAAAACAACATAAGGAAAATGCTACAAAGAGAACTACTTGTATACATATTATGCCTAAACTAGAAGTGGGACAATAAAGCAACTAAAAAGTAACTCTACTACATTTGGAAATCCTTTATTTATTTATTGGATGCCCACAGGTGTGGTCCAAGCAAACGAATACCTGAAATTGATATGTTCCCTCCATTTTTGTCATCTCAAGTCTCTAGTTCTTTGGCAGTTTCTGAAACAGTACTTTGTCCTCTTGCTGATGCAGCTAGCAGTCACTTTCCTTGTCTCCTTAGTCAACTTTAATCCAACTTGCAGATGCAGAACTTTGTCTTCAGATTAGAACTCATTCCAGGGACTGCAAGAGTAACTTGGACTGCAAGTTAAGTCTTCACTTCATATGGCACAGCAGTGTGACAGACTTAACTACATGACTAAGTATAAAATAAAAACAACCTTAAACACCATATGTACATTTATTGACTTAGGTGCAGTGTTCAAGTTCTGGATAGCATTGGAACTGTAGTATTATTATTGTATTCACATGCAGTGTCCAAGCCTTCGGTTATTCTATCTTGTAATTTTACAAATATAAAAGTGGTACTGCATATTTAATTATGCAGTCCTTATTCTAAACTACATTGCAGTGCAGTGACATCATCATTATGGTTCATATTTCCAATAATTGTTGCAGCTCACTGCAATCTCAAGAGCCTCCAATCTTCTTTTGTGCTCTTCTCTTTCAGCCTCCCTAGCTTCCTCCTTTTTCAGTCTTTGTAACTCCTTAGGATCAATCACATCTTCTTCTTTGCTTGGATTTTCTTTAGCCAGAAAGCCTTTCCCCTTTTTTCTTTTTGACTTAGTGATCTTGGCTTTTGGCTTTTCATCCAAATCAGTAAGCTTAAGTGCAATTTCTGCATCCCTTTGAATATCATCATAGATCTTCTGCTTAGCTTCAGCTAGAGCTAATTCTTCAGCATATATACCCTCAACTTGGATTTTAGGGACTGCAGACTCAGCTTTTTTTGGCTCTTTAACTTTCTCTGGACTTTGAGGATCTGGAACTGCAGTGTCCTCTTCATCAGTGACATAGCCTTCAAGTGATTTGGCATAAGTCTCATATGAAAGAATCTGCATCCTTCTTTGTAGAGTTGATCCTCTACGACGGATAATTGCCCATAAAGCCTTGAGCCTTCTCTGCTGGATCTGCAGCTGCTTTCTCTTGTGCTAGCATTGGTTGAATGTATGTCTCAGTCAGCTCAGCATCAAGATCTCTTTCTACTTCCAAGAACTTCACCTTTCCATTGTCCTTTGGGCTTTCCTCTTCAACAACTTCCAGAACCATGAACTTTTTCTTGTTGGGCTTTTCATAAGTTACTGCAGAACCTCCAATTGATGATTCTACTTGATACTATTTAACTAGAATTGGAGGTTCTGTTTGCTATCTTAAGATCATCTTTTCCCTTTCAGTAGGTTCTGGAACTACAGTGATAGGCATTGCAAGAATTGGATAAACATGCACTACTAGAAGATTGCTTAGGTTAGGCACTGCATCGCCAAAGCCTAAGTACTGCAAAGCTTTTAAGCTTTCTCCTTCCCCATCCATCTTATCACTCCATGGTAGATTTCCAACACCCTTATTCCCTGTCTCCTTTGAAGCACCTTTTCCTCCAATGGAATCATCAATCTCCTCCTTATCATCATCACTATCCTCATGTGATCTCTTATCCCCCCTTTTGGCATCATCATTGCATTTGGTGGGAAGAGAAGTCACTAAAGCTGATAGCAATGACTTAATAGAAGCTAGTTTAGACTCTATCCTTCCAGAGCTTGCTTTGAGGTCATTAACATCTGACTTAAGAGATGTAACCTCAGTTTCCAGTTTAGAAACTTTAGAGATAAGCAAGTTGGAGTCTGCAACTGTGGGTAGAATGGTTGGAGGTGGAGCATTTGCGGAAATTTCTGGTGTAGTGGTAGGTATAGAAGTAGATGAAGAAGTAGGAATAGAAGAAGTAGTAGGTGGTGGAACTACAAATGACTTGGGTTCCAAGGGCACTGCAATTGAGATTGGTACTTCAGGAGAAGTACTTGCAGTGACCAAGTAATCACTTGTAGTTATAGAAGTCCTTAGAACCTCAATGTGACCTTCCAAGGTCCATCTTAATGGGTCTCCTTTTGCTTGGCCCTCTCCAGGGTTTGCCAGCCTCTCATGGTCTTTTTCATTATGTTTTTCACTAATTATTTTCTCTCTCACGCTGGAATGAATAGAAAAATGGGGCTGCCTATAGTTTTGGAGATGTGTCTGAGCTACTATGGATGGTAGATTTATAAGAACTTGAGCCACCTCTTGTTCTGTAGCTTCAGATTGAGAGGATGCAGTGCGGGTGAAAGAAGAGACATCAATGGATTTATGAATTACCATTGGAAAGATTGAAGACACTGCACCTCTCAAATCTTGAGATGTAGAGGTAGGGACTGCATCGACTGTGGTAGAATCTATAAAGATGATAGATTGGGCAGTCACTGCAGGTCCATGAGTTGTGGCTTGAGGAGATGTGGAAGCTGGAACTGCATGATCAACTGTAGTCCTTGCAGGTGTAAGCACTACTGAAGAAAATGTAGTGATTGGATTTGTTTCCACATTAAGAAATTCATAGAATGTTTCATTTCCCATTCTCATTTCTTCTTCCATATTTTCAGTTGTGGGAATGTTGAGTATTGGCTCCTCAGTGAATGATGAAGACTGAGGATTTGTAGGAGATGGAACTGCAGTGTCATCCATCCCTACTGAAGAATGTACATTTGATATAGGAGAAGAAGGTGGAGAAGGAGTGTGTGGCTGATGCTCTGGAGAAGATGAAGGAGGATCATCAATAGAAGGGACTGACTCTGTGTGTGCAGTGTCATTGTGTTCCCTCTTATGTGGTGAACTCTCATTCTCACTTCTTTTTCTTTTACCTCCTCCTGTCCTCTTTTTATTTGTTCTCACAACTCTTTTTGTCCTTTTTATCACATAGGTTTGGGAAGTTTATGCTTTCTCTCCCTCACCTAAATTGGTTTTCCTTTGGACTCCCTCACATGCAGTGCTCATTAATGTCTCCCCCTCAGACTCCGAATCACTCATTAATATTAGCTTCCTCTTGGTGCCTGTGGCTTTATCTTTAGCCACGGAAGAGGTAACATTGGCTTTGGAAGTCTGTTTAGGTTCAAATTCCTTACGGACTGCAGGGGAATCAGAGTCACCTTGGTCATGGTCATGACTCTGCGCAGTTACTAGGGATTTTATGTAAGGTGTAATATCATGAGACCCATTAGCCCTGTCTACAAAAGCACTAAAGCCTTTTGTTGACTGCAGTAGGGCAAGATTTTTAACATTATCAGGACTTATAACTAGATCTCTACAGATATGATTAATAATAAGCATAAGAAATCTACTAAAGTAGATGTTTTTCTCTCTTGGGTTCTTACCATGTTTTTGAACTAGTTCATTAAATACCTAGTGACCATAACCAAAATCAAGATTATGAACAAGTGCATGAGCTAATTCAATAATTTTTCTTGATATCTGATCCCACCCACTATATTTACCACTACATGTTTGGCTGAGAGGCAACAAGAAATATCCCCATTGTCCATCCAAACATTTCCAGAATACTCTACTTAGAGTAAACGTTTCTTTATAGCGCATGGAAATTATAAGTGCTTTTATATCCTGGTTTTAGACTATAACAGAAGAAGTTGTAATAGGAAATTGTAATGCAGTGTTAATTGCTTGGGCATTAAAAGAATACCTGGTCTGATTAATTATGAAATTAATGGCATTTACCATAGAGCTTTCAGGGTTTTGAAATTCTAACTTTGTAGAAGTCCAAAATTGACACATGATATCTTTGTAAATATCAGGGTTAACAGTAAGAGCATACCTGATTGGTGTCTAAATTCCATGAGATATTGCAAATCCCTTGGACATTTCTCAAAATCAGAATCGGCTATAAAATTTGTCTTTTTGAAATTAAATCCCGATACTGAAGCAGCAGTTGATTTACCATTGTTGGAGAAAGATTGAGTTTTGAAAGAGAGGGTTTTTCACAGAAGATGGAAGTTTTCTTCTGAATATCAAACGGATTTGGAGAGAAAAGGGAAAATGAAAATTTTATTTATATTAAAGTAAAGTTAAAGTGACTGTTGGAGAGTAAGGCTATTTTTGGAAAATAATTGAATTAACACTTTATTAATTGTTGGTATTTTATAAGAACCAATTTTATGTTTGAAGAACTACACGCTTTAGTTTTTCTTTTATTTAAATATTACTATTTTAGTAAAAAAACTGAAGTATGCAATTGATTCCAAACAGAGTCTTAAACAACTTCTAACACTTCAAAAAGTAGGCACTTCAAACAGAGATTTAAATTGTCTAGAAATAGACCAATGCTTTAGCACAACAATAACTGGTACTGCAGTGCTTCAGTAAGAAGAAATTTTAAACCATAGAAGAGATGAAGATAAAATGAAAATTGCATAAAGTACGAACTTCAGAACATTTGACTTATTTGTTTTCAAGAATTTTAGTTTAGTTATGATACTACATTGTTCCTTTAAATTGTCAATAAAGTGGGGACTGCAGTCTTTGTAGTAAAGTGCAGTTCCTAACTTTTTGACTGTAAATAAAATGAATAACATAAAAACAAGATAAATTGAAGTGATTACTCATTAAATTATCATTGCAATGATATCAAACGTTCAGAGTACATAGGTTAAGTAATGATACTGCAGTACATATTCAACTTCAACACTTGTCACTTCAAGTTTAACATTCCTAGTTCACTTACAGGTCTTGTGAAGTTGGCTTCATCTAGAGGCTTTGTGAATATGTCTGCCAGCTACCTTTCTGTAGGAATGAAATGCATTTCAATGATCCCATTCATCATATGCTCCCTGATAAAATGATACCTCACATCAATATGCTTGGTGCGCCTTGAGTGCTGTACTGGATTCTCAGTTATAGCTATAACACTTGTGTTGTCACAGAAAATAGGTATCTTGTTGCAAACCAGCCCATAGTACATCAACTGATTCCTCATCCAAAGCAACTAGGCACAGCAACTTCCTGCAGAAATGTACTCTGTCTCTACAGTACTTGTTGACACATAATGTTTCTTTTTGCTGAACCAAGAGACCAACTTTCCACCAAGAAACTGACAACTTCCTGAAGTGCTCTTCATATCCATTTTGCATCCAGCATAATCAGCATTACTTAAGCCTACCAAATGAAATCCCTTACCTTTTGGATACCATAATCCTATCTCCTTTAATCCTTTAAGATATCTGGGGATTCTTTTGCATGCAAGGAGATGGGATTCCTTTGGATTGGCTTGGAACCTTATACAAAGACATACAACAAACATTATATCTCATCTTGAAGCAGTGAGATACAGCAAAGAATCAATGATTCCTCTGAAGTGCTACACATCAATAGCAATTCCCTTTTCATCAGAATCCAGCTTTGTTGCAGTGGCCATTAGAGTTTTAGCTTCTTTGGCATTCAACATGTCAAACTTCTTTAACAGCTCACCAATATACTTAGACTGGTTTAGGAAAATACCATCCTTCATTTGCTTGATCTGCAGTCCTAGAAAGTAACTAAGCTCTCCCATCATTGACATCTCATAATTCCTTTGCATCAGCTTAGAAAACTTTCAACACAGATCTTCATTTGCAGAACCAATGATGATATTATCCACATAGATCTGAACTAAGATAAAATCCTTTCCAACCAATCTATAGAACAAAGTTTTATCAACTGCACCCCTGGTGAACTTGTTTTCAATTAGGAACTTTGACAATGTTTCATACCAAGCCCTTGGTGCTTGCTTAAGGGCATACAAAGCTTTATTCTATCTGAACACATGGGATTTCTTCTTTTCAATCTCAATACCAGGTGGTTTCTCAACATACACCTCTTCATCTAACTTTCCATTCAACAAGGAACTCTTCACATCCATTTGATAAACTTTGAATCCTTAATGCTCTGCGTAGGCTAAGAATATTTTAATTTCTTCAATCCTAGCAACAGGTGCAAAGGTTTCATCAAAGTCTATGACTTCTTCTTGAGAGTATCCTTTTGCAACCAACCTTGTTTTGTTCCTTGTCACAATTCCATCTTCATCTAGCTTGTTTCTGAACACCCACTTAGTGCCAATCACACTCCTGCCTTTAGGCCTACGAACTAATGTCCAAACATTATTCCTCTCAAACTGATTAATTCATCTTGCATTGATGCAATCCAGTTTGCATCTTCAAGAGTTTCCTCAATCCTTTTTGGCTCTTCTTGAGAAAGAAAGTATCCATATAGACATTCATTTTGGCTTGCTCTCCTTGTCCTTAATCCTTCATTTACATCTCCAATGATCAGTTCTGGAGGATGATCCTTTGTCTACTTCAATTGGGGAAGAAATCTTCTTCTGGATGAAGCTTCATCATTCCCTCCCCCCAAGTTTAAGGCCCATATTCCTTGCTGCACACTTAAAAGTTCATTATCAAAGATCAAATTGGGACCTCCAACTAAAAGATCCTCCGAAGAATGATTACAGGAAAATTGATTAGGTGACACTACAGTTATAGAGTTTGCAGTGCTGCCTGGAGGATTGACTTCTAAGGAGTTAACATCAATTGAGGTGGCATCTGTAGAGATCACTGGACTTGGCACTTCATTCTGAATTGGAACTGCATCTTCATCCTTTGTAGTCCCATGAATTTGATCAACCTCTTCATCACTTTCTCCATCTGACTCATTTTCAAACTTCAAAGTCTCCATGAAACCTTCATCCTCTAATCCAATAGACTTTTTATCATCAAACTTGACATTAATTGATTCAATGACAACTTGTTTATCCATTAGATAAACTCTAAAAGCCTTGCTGGTTAAAGAATAACCCAGAAAAATAGCTTCTTCACCTTTTGCCTCAAACTTTTCAACCTTCTCAAAATCTTCCAGCACAAAACATCTGCATCCAAAGACATGAAAGAATTTCACACTTGGCTTTCTTACTGTCATCAACTCATAAGGTGTCTTTCATTTTCCTTTTATAGTCAGGGATCTATTTTGAGTGAAGCATGTTGTGCTAACAGCCTCTGCCCAGAATTAAGTTGGCAGACAGGCTTCAGCAAGCATTCTCCTTGCAGCTTCAATCAAGGTTTCGTTTTTCCTTTCCACTACTCCATTTTAATGTGGAGCTGAGAATTGATGCTTGATTCCATTGGCACTGGAGAAATCAGAGAGACCTGCATTCTTGAATTCAGAACCATTATCACTTTTTAGACCTCTGATCTTTTGTCCTAATTCAACTTCAAGCTGAGTGAACAAATTTTTAAGCTCGGATGGCATTTCATCCTTGGAATGCTGAAACTTGACCCATAAATACCTTGAAATATCATCAATAACCACCATGGAAAACCTTTTTCTTGAGATGGACATAATGTGAACTGGTCCAAATAAATCCATGTGCAATAACTACAGTAGATCAGTAACATTAGAAGCTTCTTTTGACTTAAAGCTTACTCTCCTTTTCTTGCCCTTATAGCATGCACTGCACAGTTCATCTTGAGAAAAATTCATAGGTGGAAGTCCAAAAACCAACTCCTTTCTAGGTAATTCATTTAAACAGTTGAAGTTCAAATGAGATAGTTGTTACGGTATACTGAACTATTCATTTGAAGCATACTATATTTCCAACCATTATTGATTGAGAATCATTTATCTGTTTTCTGATATTATATATTGTAAACAATCTAGTGTCGAATGGGACACAGAAGAGTAGATTGTTAGTTTCCGTATATAACATAAGAAGGGTTCACAGCCTAAGTCATGTTGGACAAACCACTGGTATAGCTGTAGTATTATTTGGGATTAATCTATCTTGACTACAGAATAATACTAGTATACTTTGAGTATATTGAACAAGTTCAATGTTAGAATTGTTCTTTTATACTGACTATAGATTCAACTAAGATTCTATGTTATTATTAATGCTTAGGTTCTTAATCCGGATATAGTGATTGACACGTGTGTATTATGTACATGTTTTGACTCAGTGGGATGCGATTCCTCATCGCGATGAATCAAATCTTTATGTTGGGTAATGGCATTATATACATGGTGGGATATTACCTATAGAAGGAATCCGCGTCCCGACAGATGTTCAGGTTGATGATGTCCTCTTGAGAGCTCATAAGGATAATTATGTGAAGTCCTGCAGGCAGATTTGTTCTAGCATAATTATAAGGTTGCGTGGATAATCAAGGATAAAAAAAGGATATTGATTAAATTAATTGTCAATAATTTAATTTAATCAATAGACATGCGATATCTTAAACGTGGGGAATTTAATAAGCAAATTAATAAAGGAGTTCAATTATTTAATTAATTAAATTACCGAAATTAGAAAGGTAGTGCAAATATTAATTCTTTAGTGGAAGAAATTAATATTTAATGATAGTGGGCTACGCCCAAGTTATCATTAGTAGGCCTATTCTAATTTCTTTTTTATCCCTAATGTAGCCAATAAATACTTAATATTCTCCAAGTAGAAAACCTAATTTTAGGGGAAAGCAATCTTTTTTAAATAATTTTTTATGCAAATCCCGTAGCTATCCATCAGCACAGCGCAACAATCGTAGATTTGCATTTTCTAGAGTTTGAACGGTCGGATCGTTCTGATTTTTGGACAGTATCTTCATAGCAGACTAATCTAAATTCTGCAGACTAATCTAAATTCTGAATGGTGGAGATAGGATTTGACGGTCCGGAGCTGTGTGTTTTTGGGTTCGGAATTGGCTGACTGTTTTAGAAAAAGATTTCCTGAGGGTTATGCTTGGAGAAGAAAACCTTGATAGATCGGAGGCCACACTTCATTCAAGGGAGTAAACGAATACATTAGAAGATCGTGGATTCAGGTAGTCTTATATTCTTAACTTTATAATCAAACATATTAAACACAAAGCCCTATAGATCCAAGGAATCGACAATTGGCATCAGAGCCTGAGGTTTAGGGATTTAGTGTTTTGTGTTTGATTAATTCGTCCATGTCGTAATTGAAATTGAAACATATGAGTAGTGGTAGTATTGTGTATTTGTATATTATAATTATGCAGGTTGCTTAGATCCACTATTATGGCCAATTTGTAAATTATGGTTTTGGATCCCATTATTCATTCATTGTTATTTTCTGTCTTGGATCCCACGGTTTGTCGTGGTTAATTGTCATCTACGATTGATGTTCCACGGCTGGTTGTGATCGGGTAGAGTGTTTTTTTT
>JAUEJK010063702.1:0-27631 GCA_032274865.1 Eryngium alpinum | reverse complement strand
ATTCAGGTATATCTCTATTCGAATCTTTATAATCAAACAATTAAACATAAAACCCTATAGATCCAAGGAACCAACAATAGCCGCATCACCACACTCAAACACTGTGTATTGATCTAGGTCTAGCCAAAGTAACGTAAGCTCAGAGTAATACTCAGTCACAGTACGCTCTCCTTGAGAAAGCGCAGATAGCTTTTGTTTCACTTCCAATTTTTTAATCATATTACCAGAAAAAGAATAAGTCTTCGTAATTGATTTCCAAATCCCCTCAGCCGTAGCAAGGAAGATATAGCTCTTGCGAATGCAAGGCTCCATATAATTTAACAGCCATGACTTGACCATGGCATTTTCACAGTCCCAATCATCAAAATTGGAATCGGTCTCGGCAGGCTTGATCGCCTTCCCATTAATATACTTCACAATTCTCTGGGATTTAAGAGCCATAGTACACGTCTCAGACCATTCCAAGAAATTTTTTCCATCAAATTTTGGGGTCACATACGGCGTACCATTGAGCCCAATTTTACTACTACGAGGTGTATCCATCACATTCACAACCTCGGCCATATTTTAACAAACAATTTTTTTTTTACGAATTAAGGTGTCTCAACCCCCTTTTAAAGTAACAATTTAATTTTCCGTGGTAAGGTCTTAACCCAACAACTAACCAAACATAAATTAGTATTGTATGTCTACCAAATTAATAAACAAGAATGGTCAGAATCGAACCAAACCAAGCTGAACAGGCAAACCAATCTGAACAGGCTGGCCGGAAACTGGGCAGTAGGCGGCAGAACAGGAACTGAAAGCAGCAGCAGTGCCGCGTGGCTCACACGCGCCGGCACGTGGCCGGAATCCGGCGGTGCGTAGGTCCACGCACGGTGGCTGAACAGGCTGGAATTTCCAGCGAGGTGGCGCTCCGACTTCTCCGATCTTCCGATACTGGTGGTGCTCTAATCTGATGAGATTTTGCTGGATTTGTGTAATTTTCTCAATTTCTATACAAAAAACTGAACCCTCTCTTTAGTGGATGAACTCTAATAAACATACCCATAAGAGATCCAATCTCCTTCTATAAGCTTTGATACAATGTCAAATCTTAGGATCGATTTATATGTATATAGAGATTGATTTATAGTTGAGGAAGAGAAGAAAAGAGAGAGAGAAAATTTTGTGTATTTGATATAAAGAGTTATGAACAAATGGAGGCTTTTCCTCTTACAAATTCCTAGTAAGGGTAAAATAGTAATTAACCTAATATGTTAATTCTGATTATTTTAACAATGAATTCTCTGAATGATCCCTGTCAAAAGGTATACAATCTATTAATTCACTACACCATAGATGGCCTACTGCAACAATAATGGTCGGTGTTACAAAGAAAATGTTGCATTTTCTTGTGCTAAATTTGATCTAATGCAACACTTTATATTTAATGTTACAAATATGTACTTTTGGCAACAATTTAATAAAATGTTACATTTATAATTCACCTAATGCAACACTAAACTATTATTGTTGTGAAATTCAGAGCGCGGGTTTTTTTAATTAGGCGGGTCTCCAATTATTTTAATTAAAATTTAACTTTCCCCTCCACACACACTTAAGCAAATTTCACTTCTTTTTACTAAAAGATAGCTACTGATTTACTTAAGTAAAATTTATCTTAAAAACTTTCACTTTGTTTAGACTTAGAGAAAACAGCAGCGACTGCCTCATTTTTTTACTCTTCGATTCACGGCCATTCCCTATATTCCACGGCGATTCTACCGTGATTAAGGTATGATTTCCTTTTTTTGATTCTTCTAATTTGTTTTCCTCCCTGCAGAAACCCAAGTTCTCTTTCGATTCTTCCGATTATATATTCATGGGTGGTTAATTTTGTCTCTCTTCTAGATTACACGGCGATTCCGTAGCCTTCCACTTCGATCCCATACTGATTCCACTTCCCCTCTTTGATTCTACTGCGATTAAGGTATGATTCTTCTAATTTGTTTTCCTCCCTGCATAAACCCTAGTTCTATGTGTTTTGATTTTATTCCCGGATTTGTGTGTTTGTTTTCATATTTGATTGATTGTGTTTCGGTGTTTTAGTATTTTAGATTTCATTTTTGTGTTGCACTCTATGGGTTTGATAAAACGATAACAAGAGCTTCTTGAAACTAATACCAACTAATACATACAATACTTCTGAAGCATGTGTGAACTGTGAACATATGCATATAGAACCATTTAGGTCACTACAATACATGATTCCCAAATCGGAGACAATTTTATGTTGCTATGAATTATGACCTTGGGAAGCTTGTGATTGTGTTTTCATTTGTAAACATTGAAGCCTTTGGTTCGGTTTTTATTGATACTAAAATTTGTAAGAAACAACAAACTATTTTTTAGGTTTGGTGGAATAAAGTAGATTCGTTTATGTATAATACACTAATAGTATACTCCAGGCACAGGGCATTCCGTAATCCACCAGAAACTGTATGGCCCCTGCTTGATAATTTTTTGTGCTGATAATTTTTTTCGCCATATCTCTAATATAATACGCTGCCAGTTTTGGTGACTAGAATGCTAATTATGATTATAATGTAAATAGTGTGTCTGTACGTATGTTAATGTGCATATAGGTGATACAGTTGACAATATCGAACTCTTTGGATTGACGGCCGAACAGTTTCCACGAATCTCCCCTTGTGTTCCGGTCAGCACACTCAACATTTCCCATCTTTATCATCCCATTCACAAACTTCTCATAAAACAAAGTTTGATTAACAGCAAAACTGGTAACAATACTCCGAGTCCTACTATCTGTATACAAATCTTGGTCTGCAGTAAACAATCCATGTCGATTCATATGATCAACGTAGTACTTGTTGTCAAACACATTTGGACTTCAAATATCGAGATTAGTTGTGTTGGTAGTGTTTGAAGTTAAACAAGTGATTTTGAGGTTATTTGCAAATGTTCGATCCATAGAAGAGTCTTGTGTAGGGTAAAGTCTAGGGGTTAAAGAAGTGCAATGACCAAGTCCAATTGTGTGGCCACCTGATAGCGCGACAACATCTGTGGCGTCGAGATTTTTTGTGGCCAGGGAGGAAAGGATGGTGGTTGTGTTTGCACTTGGAGCCGGAAGGTTGGCAAGTGTAGCATTTCTGGTAGCAAAGGTGAGGCCGTCAGGGCGGCCGTAGGGGACTCTGTAGTTTGGACTACCTGACTGTAACGGAGCCAAACAATTAAGTGTACAGTTAGTGAAAATCATATGTTTCTTATTTCTTCATAAAACAAGAGTCAAAAGTTTACCAAAATGGACAATACCATATATGTATATAATTATAATATAATGGTAATAAAAATCCAAACACAGGATACTATATATCTCTATTGTAATACCTTTAGAGGTCGGCAATAAGGTATTTATTAAAGTTGGTGAAACGTTATCAATCCTGTGATATACTAATTACTAATTCAACGTTGGGTGTCATGGATAATAAATAGTAGGATAGTTAAATAATTTAAACTCGACTCTTTAAAAAAGAACTCAAGCTTAACTATATTTATAAAAGTTTAGTTGATAGGGACTATGCAGGGGCAAATGATATCCATGAGATAGTAGTAAATATATAAGTGTATGCAAGTTACAAAATAGTTCCCCGAAAAATGGCTTATTTATACTTTAAACTTTTTAATTTGTCACTTTATACACTTAAAATCTTATAATTTATTTTCATACATTTCGATCCTTATAATCTGTCAAATTTTGCAATTGAACCTTATCCGTTAAAAATTAACAGAAAACGAGTGAGTGAGAATGTGAAATTACTGTTGACTCAGCCCCTCTCTTCTTTATGTAGACACCTACACACCTCACACTGACACACACATATATACCCACTCTATAGTCATAAATATATATCTGTATAAATGTATATATATTATTTAGTTTTCTTATTAAAAATATTCAATTATTATATAATTATATGTAAAAGTAATATTCTATAATTTTATATATTTTATTGATATACTTATAAATTAACAAAATAAATATATACATAACACTTAATTTTAATATTTTTGATGTTTACTCAATTATTTATGTTTATAATTATATTAATTAATAATATTTAAAAACACAATGAACATAAAAAAATTATAATAAAAATATTGAGGGAAGATGATGTCATTTCTTACTTCGTATAATTAAGTTGTAATGAATCTATTATTTATTAGTAAATTATCTGTATGATGCACGGCTTATAAATAATGTTTAAAAATAGAATTTAATATATATTTCGTATCTTTTAATAATTGATTTAGATATATATTTGAAAATTTAATAATTTATTTATATTTTTTAAAATAAAATAAATAAATTATATAAAAAAATATTAAAATCTTGAATTCCTCATATCCGTGATAGTTAATTTAAAATTTTATATTTAAAAAAAATATATAATATAATATTGAACTATTAAATTTTCTCAAGATAAAAAGAATTAAGTGTCTATAAAATAATAATAATAAAATAATAATAATAATAATAATAATAAATATTTAAATAAAATTTATAAGTTGTAGCTAAATCCTAATTATAATAGATAAAATATATTTATATGTATATTTATATTATAATAATATTAATAGATATATAGTATTATTTAATTATTTTAAAATTAATTAAAATAAATGAATTACTGACACGATCAAAGATAATTTATTTGCCTCTTTATATGTAGGTATATATTTACTTTTTTATTATATTAGCTCTTTAAAAAGAATATAAAATATTTTCTGTGTAAATACCAGATATGTATCAAAATTGTATCAGTATAACTTTTTTAACATATATAAAATTTGTATAACTTTATATATATATATATATATACATACATGTGGTAAAATGTTAAATTCAAAAATAATATATAACTTTTTATCTATTTATTTTATAAAAAGGATTTTAATTTTAATAATAATAATTTAATAAAATACATTATTATAAGTAATACCAAGACTACTCATTTCTAAGGTAAATATTATCTCTAGACCTAACAGTTAATTAGATTTGTATAAGCATTAAATACTATTAAAACTTTTCTCCTAAATGTAACTACTCTATCCGTTGTTTTCATGATGGTAGTGCGACCATGAATGGAAGCATGCGATGGCTATTAAAAGAAATGACACCTAAGAATAAAAAGCGATTCGGGTAAAAAGATGAGAAGCATAAAGTCTAGCTCATCGCAAAAAGCTATAGTCAGAGATATGGAGTGACTACGATGAGGTATTTACCCATGTAGCATGCCTACAGAATATCCGAGTAATTGTTACTTTATCCGCTCAAAACAGGGAGAAGATTTTTTAGATGGATGTTATATGGTTTGAAGCGGGTGCTTACAGCGTGGTACGGGCGAATTAACAAGTATTTTCAAGATCAATGTTTCATAAAATGCCCGTATGAGCATGCTCTCTATGTTAAAAATGTTTAAAATGGAGGATTTATGCTTGTATGCTTATACGTTGATGACTTAATTTTCACAGGGAATAATATATAATTGTTTGAAGAATTTAAGAATGTAATGCCTAGGAATTTGAGATTAACTTATCTAGGGTTCATGTCATACTATTTCGGAATGGAAGTAAACGAGGGTGTGTTAGGTTTATTTATTTATTTAGAGTTTGATGATGTGTATTTGTCTAAGTGTTAGCTGCTCATGTGACTTGAAGATCTATTATGAATGCAGAAGCTTGAAGTTGATCTTAACGAAGACTCTTAGTGTTAAGAGTAATTGGTTGAAACAGAGATTAAAGTTAGAGTCATTCATAGTTAAAGGATATCATGACTAGCAGCTAGGATCAGCAGCTAAGGCATTGACCAGGCGTTGTCAAGCAGCTATGACCATTGACTTTGACTTATACGGAAAATATATCTGGGGTTCGTTTATCCAGCTTTGACTATGAAACAAGAAGATAATTATTCGAGTATTTTAATTTTGGTAACTTCTTTGTTTAGAAGATAATTTAGTATCAAGTTTTTTGGGATAAACTAGGAAGGTTTATCTTTTCCTCTTTGATGTAATCTAGTGTGTATATATATATATATATATATATATATATCCCTAGACTTGTGGAAGCTGAGTACGAATTACTGTGTTATTCAAGCTGAGTAAGAACCTTCAAAAGATTTAATACAATAATCTTTTGATAAATTTTTTACCGTCTTTATCTTCCATTCATACTTGTTAATTGAATGCAGTGAGTTTTTAATTTGTCAGAAAATTTTAAAAGCTTATTGATTGTATTCTCAATCAAAAGATCTTGTTAAGATGACAAATCCGAAGGATTATGAAGAAAAAGATATGGTAAGCAGACTACCAATCTTGAAGTATGAGGAGTACTACTTATGGAAAGTGAGGATGCTTGCAATCATAGATTCCAGAGGACCCAATAAGCTGAAGTGCTTACAAACAGGCCCATTTGTTCATTTGAGGATTTTGGCTGTTGAAACAAGTGCCGATGGAACTATTACACCAGAAAAATCAATTCCTAAAGCTCCTAAAGACTATACTATGGATATGGAAGAGGAATATGAGTCCAATATTGACAGGAAGGTAAGAAACATAATTATATAATGATTAACTAATGAATTTTTGCAAACTGTTGTGAATTATGTTTTAGCAAAGGAAACTTGGGATACTTTACAAATCTCTGTGAAGGTACTGAAGAAGTAAGGAGAAACAACATGAATATGTTGATTCAACAGTATGAGCACTTTATGTCCCACCCTAAGGAATCTTTGACTCAAACCTATAATAGGCTCAAGCAGCTACTCAACAATCTCAGGTTACACAACAAGGTGTATGGTTCTGAACAAATTAACATGAAGTTTATGCAATCATTACCCAAACAGTATGATGCAAAAACTTATGCTTTAAGATATTTAACTGAATAGAGGTCTCATACTCTGGATACCTTGTTTGGAAGCTTGAAAACAATAGATCTTGAAGTAACTCAGAGAGAAAAGATGCAAAAGCAATAAACTAAAAGGTCTGTTGCTTTATTGTCAAAGGAAGAATGGCTTGAGAAATACATAGCTAATTCTCAGGAGCCTGCTAGTGATTTTAATATAAAATCTACAACTGCTCATGAACCTACCAGTAAAATATCTTACGCTACTGATAGCAACTCTGAAGAAGAAATTAATCCTGAAAAACGTGGAGAGGAGATAGGTGTTCTTATCTCAAGAAAATTCAGAAATAAAAAATTCTCTATTAAGAGGAGAGCAGCTGGAAGTGAGCAAGCATCATAGAAAACTCAATCAACATTTGTTGATAAATCAAATGCTAGATGTTTCTATTGCAATGGAATTGCTCACTTTGCATCTGAATGCAAAAAGACAAAGACTAACAACAACTTTACTGGTTCTAAAGAATTGGAGTATCACAAGAAGAAGTACTTTGAACTACTAAACAAGGAAAAAGGAAACAAGAAAGCATTTATAACTGAAGTAAGAAATTGGGCTGATTCTAATTCTGATCAAGAAGAAAATGTGAACTTAGCTTTCATGGCTGGATCAGAGTAGGATGACACTAAAAAGATTCAATCTCGGGTAACTACTCTCTTAATTTCTTCTAATATGTCATATGAAGATTATAAAGAAAGCCTATGGTAGATGTATGATAAAATCTATAATCTACAAACCACTCTTAGCGGCTTAACAAAAGAAAATTCTAGGATAAAAGAAGTAAAAATGTACAAAGTAGAAATTTGTATCTTGAGACTAAACTCTTAGAAATGGAATACTTAAGAGATAAATACAAAACTCTTAAGCTTGAATATGTAGCTCAGATTAAGAAAACTGAGAATGTTCAGAAGCAATTTGAGTCTGAATAAAAAACAATTAGAAGATGGAGGGATGCATGCAACAAAAGTAACAGAAAACAGCAAAAGAGAACTATCAGGTAAACCTATGATAGGTAATGATTTTTATAACTTGCCAAAGGATAAACAAAAGCTTGCAAGAAAATATCCTGTTAAGTCAAATAAGAAAGTCTCTTTTGATCATTTTGTTTCTATTACTGACATTCCTTCAACTTCTAAAGAAACTGATCAAGATTCATCCAGTGATGAAAATGAATCAGACGGTTCAACTGAGCAAATACCAAAACCCATCCTCAAAAAGTCAAGTAATCCAGGAGGTGTGAGATCAAAAAGTAATAGTAAAAACTTAGTTGAACACAACAAGAAAAGCTTAAAAATACACCAGGTCTAGATGAGAAATCAAAGAAGAACACAAATGGCAAAGTAGGAGTAAACAAACACAATGGTTATAAATCAATGATAGATGCTCCTAGAAAAACTTGTTATAATTGTGGAATTGTTAACCATATAGCTGCTAAGTGTAGGAAACATGTTCAACAACCCGTTGCTCATGTTCCACCACCAATGCACTGTTATCCTTACATGTCTCCACAATACATGCCACCTCGCTCTACCTACTTTGATTATGGAAATTATTATCCACCTTACATGCCTGAGATTAATGATTATGTAATGACTTATCCAGATGATCATAAGAAGGTAAGAAAATCAAAGAAACAACATACAAAATCCAGATAAAGTCTTAAGTCCAGTTAGATCTAGAAGTAGTTCTATTGAAACTGTTAAATCTGAAAAATCAGTTGACTCGTTTAAAATGAAAATACCCAAAATAGTTTGGGTACTCAAAAAGACCTAACTGGTTACTATTGTGTGTAGGGATCAAATAAGAAGCAGCTGTGGTATCTTGATAGTGGATGTTCAATACATATGACTGGAGATAAGTCCATGCTCACAAATTACAAAGAAAATCCTGGCCCCAAATTACTTTTCGATACAATAGAAAAGGTTACTCAGTTGGCACATATATGGTAACACACTTATTGAAGCTGTTCAATTGGTTGAAGGACTTAAATATAATTTATTAAGTATCAGTCAATTTTGTAAGTGAGGCTATTATGTATTATTTAAAGGAGAAGCTTGCTTAATTGCATATTCATTCAAAGAAAAGCCATTGCTAACTGGAGTAAGGAAAGGTATTCTTTTTGTTACGCAATTTGCAGCTGCAGGCATCAGTAGAGGAAAGTGATACTTGGCACAACAGGCTATCCCATCTAAATTACAAGGGAATTAATTCTCTAGTAAAGTTGGGATTAGTGACTGGACTACCACAGTTGGAGTTTGATCAACATGGCTTATGTGAAGCTTGTTAGAAAGGCAAACAGAAAAGATCATCATTCAAATCCAAGCAGCTTTCATCTATTACTGACCCATTACATTTAATTCACATGGATTTATTTGGACTAGTAAATGTTATGACACTTAATAGGAAGTGATTTGCCTTAGTGTTAGTATATAACTTTACCAGATACACCTGGGTAAAATTCCTAGCTACTGAAGATGAAACTCCACAGAAGATTGAATTAGAATCTGTATTGAAAGTGAAGATCTTTAGAAGTGACAATGGCACGGAATTCAAAAATGCCAATGTTAAAGACTTCTGCACAACTAAGGGGATTTCTCAAACCTTTAGTGCACCAAAAACACCACAGAAAAATGGTGTTATTGAGAGGAAGAACAGAACACTCATAGAAGCGGTAAGAACCATGCTACAAGAAGCTAAGCTACCTCCCGACTTCTGGGCTGAAGATATTAGTACAACATGTTTTACACAAAACAGGACTCTCATCAATAAATTAAAAGGAAAGACTCCATATGAATTAATGATGGGAAGAAAACCAAGCCTGTAGTACATGCATGTGTTTGGTTGCAGATGCTTTGTATTAAGAAATCAAGGAGCCTTAGGAAAGTTTGATGGAAAAGTAGATGAAGGCATATTTCTTGGTTATTTCTTAAACAAAAAAGCATACGGAGTGTTCAACTTAAGAACTATAGTTGTTTTAGAATCTATCAATGTGACTTTTGATGATTCTAAAAGTGTTGAGTTCAAATATGATGATACTAGCCGCTATGAAGTTCTTAAATTTTAGAATGAAGGAAAATCTGAAACTCTGATCTATGACAGTTCAGATGATGAAGCTAAAGTTCTAGAAGAAGATGCAAAGCATGGAAGTCAGATACTCAGAAGCAGAGATCTAATCTCTGAATTTGAAGAAGTTTCAGAATAACCAGCAGCTACAGCTGCTAGTGAACAATCAGAAGCTGAAAAATCGATTGATTCAGAAAAATCTACAACATCAGATGGCATCAATATTGAGGGAACTTCTACTGAAAGCTTTAACACACATCATATAAGAGGTAATTTACCTCTAGCAGTTGTATGGTCAAAGGATCATCCTCAAGAACAAATTATAGGTGATCCACATGCAGGAATACAAACAAGGAAACCAACACAAAATGAATGTCTCTATCTTTATCTTCTATCTAAGATAGAACCAAAAAAGGTAGAAGAAGCTCTAACAGTTGCTGATTGGATCGTTGCCATGCAAGAAGAACTGAATAAATTTGAAAGAAATAAATTATGGAGATTAGTTCCAAAGCCAAGAAATAGATCAATAATTGGAGCTAAATGGGTCTTCAGAAATAAACTTGATGAAGATGGACTAGTTGTGAGAAACAAAGCTAGAATGGTGGCAAAGGGCTGTTCTCAGTAAGAAGGGATTGATTATATGAAACATTTGCACCAATAGCTAGATTAGAAGCTATAAGGATGATGTTAGCTTATGTTGCTCACAATAATTTCAAAGTCTATCAGATGGATGTCAAAAGTGCTTTCTTATATGGAAACTTGAAAAGAGGTGTACATTCAACAACCTCCAGTGTTTATTGACTCAAAGTTTCCCAATCATGTCTACAGGTTAGAACAACACTTTATGGACTCAAACAAGCACCTAGAGTATGGTGTGATACTCTCTCTCAATTTTTACTTGAAAATAAATTCACTAAGTGTTATCATAGATAAAACTCTGTTTCACAGAAACGGTGGTGTAGATTTAATATTTGTACAAATTTATGTGGTTGACATAATATTTGGGTCTACAAATGAATAACTTCGTTCAAGATTTGGAAAACTAATGCAGTCTACATATGAAATAAGTATGATGGGAGAGTTAACTTTCTTCTAAGGTTTCCAAGTCAAACAAGCAGGTAGTAGAATTCTCATTAGTCAAATCAAATATATTAATGATCTTTTGAAGAAATTTAACATGACTGATTGTCTTGTTGCAAAAACACCCATGGCCACTGCTACTAAATTAGACGATGGTCTTACTGGATGTAAGGTTGACATTACTAATTATAGAGCAATGATTGGATCTCTTTTATATTAAACTGCTAGTAGACCTCATATAATGTTCTCCACATTCTTATGTGCAAGATTTCAGGTTGATCCTATAGAGTCACATTTAATTACTATAAAAAGAATATTCAGATATTTAAAAGGTACACCAAACATCGGTTTATGTTATCGTAAAGAATCTGACTTCAAGCTAATTGGTTACTCTGATGCAGATTATGGAGGATGTAAGATAGAAAGAAAAAGGAGTAGCGGAAGTTGTCAACTACTTGGAGGTAGACTTGTATCTTGGTTTAGTAATAAACAAAACTCAATAACTACTTCAATTGCTGAAGCTGAGTACATAGCTGCTAGTAGCTGTTATGCTCCATTATTACGGAGGCAGAATCATGTGCATTATTCTACAACAAAGCATATAGATATCAGATACCATTTAAAAAGAGAACATATAATGAATGGTAGTGTGGAACTTCATATTATCCCAACTGATAAACAACTAGCAGACATATTCACTAAACCTCCGGATGAAGTAACCCTCATGCATTTAATTAGTTAATTAGGGATGCTTAATTATAAATAGTTATTTATCATAAATGCAGGAGATGATGTTTGTATAATCAGTCACTGGGAAACAAGATTGAAAAATCTTCAAGTAAACAGTTAAATTCACTAGAAGGTAAACACAAGAAACTACGCTAGCTGCTAGTGAATCTAACTGCTAGCCACATCAGCACACGTGGAAAAGTCAACACTTACACGTGGCGTCTAGTTTCTCATCAAGCTAGCTTCTGGCCACATCATCATTTCGGTGTTGTCTCAGTAACGGTATGATACCGGTACAACTTGACGCGATATGTAATTGTACAAGAAATTGGGAGATGCTGGTGTGATTTTTATACCGTTACAATTTGAAGATTGTTTTCAATTTAAAACCACTTGACACGTCATATTAATTAAGTATTATTTCTGTTAATACAAATGATTAAGTGTATTAAGCAGAATTACCTTCCCAATTAAACTTAATGATAATTGATTAGCGCGTGTATGTAATGCCTTGGGAAGATAAATTTTTGAGTTGACATAACAACTTCCAAGTAAAATTGAATTAACCTTGTGAGAAGTATAAAGCTTTTATCTTTGTTCATTTTAAATCTATATGCTAACAATTTTCTTTAGGTTATTTGCAAAAACCATCTTCTTGCGAGTTGTTATCAAATGTTCAAGCTTCATTCAAATGGCATCAAGAAATTCTCAAGCTCGAGAAGCAATGAAGGTTCCCAAGTCAAATCATGTGATGTATACGGGACCAATTCATGAAGACAACGAAATTTTCGCAAATTACCTGGCTGCATATCCAATTAGCTACGCTCTCACTGGGTCTCCAACAATTTTTGATGATATACTTGAAGAAATGTGGAGAACTGCTACAGTTGCCGCAGATAGAAATTCATTCAAAGTGACTATCAAAGGTGTCTCCTTCACAGTAACTGCTGGCACTGTGAATGCTGCATGTGATCACTTTCCAACTAAGAATCTGGTAAATTTTCCTTCTGAATAGTTTATGATGAAAACAGTTAGATGGATTCATGCTGTTGATTTACCCCATCAGCTAGGTCAGGTAACTAGGAAAGTTCTTAAAAAGGAGTTGTCTTATTTTTACCAGACTTTGATTAGATGCTTAGCACCTAAGGATGGTAGTTTAGATTCTATAACACTAAATATCCATAGGATTGCACGTGCCTTAATTGCCAACAAAAACATTGATTTTGGGCTTCTGTTTGTCCATGAAATTTGCTTAAAATTAGGTCAAAGTCCAAGAGGAAGATGATAGTTTATTTTCCTAGAATTTTAATGATTATTGCTAACCATCTGATTAGAAACATTGAGAGAGTTACCACTAGCAACATTGTACCTACTCTTGTTCATGACAAGAGAGTTATGGCTGATTTAGCAGATGCTAATCTTCATAGTAGACAGACTCTAAGGGTTTTTAAGCACGTTGCTATGGAAAATCTACCTGAAGAAGCAGCCCCAACTGTTAATGACGAAGAGTTAGCTTCCAACTCTGAATCAAATTATACATGAATAGAAAGGACTGAGAGAGATGACCAAACTCAGTCTACCCAATCGGCACAACCTCTATACACAATCCATGTCCATTCTCCCAAACAATGTGAGCAAACAAAGTAAAAAGAAAACTGAGGTTGGAGTCAAGTGAGGAGAGTGAGAGGGAACCAGCAGCTGGGATAGCTCAATCCTTGAAGATGGCTGAAGGTGAAGAAACCAACCCTTGCCACAACTCTGTAGTCTCCCAACAGTTCAAAGTTTTGCAAATGAGTGATTAGTTTTAGTTCAGTGAACAAACAATGAGAGTCTTTGATGTGGAGGAGATCAAAGCACATGGATGGATCAACTTTTATGTGTTCCATTACAATAAGGAAAGCTCAGAAATACCAGTAGGTGATATGCATTCTGGCATAACACAAGAACCAATTAGAATCTCTATAACTGAGTCTGCAGATGTACTTGATGCTGAAGCAATACCTGTTGCTACACAAGAACCAATCATTCAAAGTATAATTGAAAGCACATGTATTGAAGTTGAAGGTAAAGCAACTAAGAGACCACAATAACCAATTGCAAAACAAACGACTAATGCCAAGAAGTTCAAGCTTTCTCTGAAAGCTACACATAAATTAGTCATTGGAAGCAAATAAATTAATGATGACTTAGCAGAAAGGGTGGACAAGCATATAGGAAGCTTTAGTAGAACACTTGATAACTTCTTGTCACAAGAAGTTATTAAAAGAACAAATCAAGACATCAAGATGGAGAATGAAATTAATGCCAGACTGGAAGCTCTGGACAAGAAAATTAATGATCTCTTAAAGCAACAAGAAACCATGATGCAATTACTACTTGACCTCTCTAGCAAAAAGAATGATGATGTCAAAAAGGGGGAGAGTATTGTTGCTGCTACTGCAAGAGTTGAAGATGTTCTTCCTGAACTACCTGGAATCACAGGTGAGGAGTTGGCAGCTCAACAAAAATTACATGATGAAATTGAGAAGAACAAGCAGCTACCAAAGCCAACTACTGAGGACAAAGAAATGGAGAGGAATGAGATATCAACTAGAAAAAGATTGGCTACTACCAGGAGAAATAAGGAGATGGAAAAAGCTTAGAGAAGAAAGAAGTAGAAGATAGAAGTCTCTAGTCAAGCTCTCAGGTCAGATCCTAATGAAAGGTGCAAACCTGGAGATACCACAAATAGAAAAGATAGGTCACCTCCTGGTGGTGGACAAGGCAGAGATGTTCACAGGAGTGAAGGACAAGGTTGTGGTCATAAATTCCAACCATCAGAAGCTAGGGATACTAGAATGTATACAGATGCTGGTGGGTATAATCAAAGAGGAAGACCACTATCATTTGTTGATAAGATTGTGTAAGTGGAACATATATCTCAGTCTGCAGATAGAGAGATTAAGTACATATTTGACAATGGGCATGTCACAAGTGTTAGAAGGTCAGAATTGTTCAGAAAAAGTGTCAATAAAGTTAGAAGGGTGCTTCAACTGCTCAACAAGAGAATTCCATGTGAAAGAGGCTTAGCTAAGGTAATCAGAGTTAGATAGTAGAGCTAGAGCTGGGGATATTCAAAATTACAGAGCCATATAGTTTGCTCATCCAAGGGGAATGAGATATTTGACAAACACTAGTCATGAGGTAGAAGGTTCTTTTGAAAGAGATTTGAACTCCTTAACTACAATGCAAATTGATCTTATGAGGAGTCCAATAAAGGGAAAGACCAGGATGGATGAGGAAGCTGATGCAATCTTAAAGGCACAAGGAGAGAAATTGTTTAATGAGCAGACGGAGCAGATCATAAATGAAAAGATTGGAAGTGGAGCTGCACATAATATTTCCACATGAATATTCTGTTGAAGTGCAAATGAAGGTTGTTAAAGATGAACTCAAGTTTAATGAGGATTGGAGCAAGCAGTTTAGATAAATACAATTTGTACTTTTGTAATAGTTGTTAGTTGTAAATATTTACTTTTGACATCATCAAACTGGGGGAGATTGTTAGGTTTATTTATTTAGAGTTTGATGATGTGTATTTGTCTAAGTGTTAGCTGCTCATAAGACTTGAAGATCTATTATGAATGCAGAAGCTTGAAGTTGATCTTAATGAAGACTCTTAGTATTAAGAGTAAATGGTTAAAGCAGAGATTAAAATTAGAGCCAATCACAGTTAAAGGATTTCATGATAAGCAGCTAGGATCAACAACTAAGGTATTGACTAGGCGTTGACCAGCAGCTATGACAGTTGACTTTGACTTATACAGAAAATATCTCTGGGGTTCGCTTATCCAGTTTTGGATATGGAAGCTAAACAAGAAGATAATTATTCGAGTATTTTAATTTTGGTAACTTCTTTGTTTTTATTAGTGGCAAGTTTTTAGGGATAAACTAGGAAGTTTTATCTATTCTTTTTTTATATAATCTCTATTATATATATATATCCCTAGACTTGTAGAAGTTGAATACGAATTACTGTGTTATTCAAGCATTAGATTTTCATTGTAATTCTCCTAAAAGTAGCAGTTGGTGTTCTTAAGTTTAAGATACCAATTTTTGTAAGAACCTTCAAAAGATTTAATACAATAATCTTTTGATAAATTGTTTAATGTCTTTATCTTCCATTCATACATGTTAATTGAATGCATTGAGTTTTTAATTTGTCAGAAAATTTTAAAAGCTTCTTGATTGTATTCTAAATCCCCTTCTACAATCAATCTTAACATAATTAAGGGACAAACAGGGTGAGGATAAAATTTTTATTTCTCAACAGGGTTATACAAAGGAAATTCTTGAAAATTCTAATATAGAAAATTGCAAACAAGTAAGCACTCCAATATCTATGGAAGCAAGATGTCAAAGTACGATAAAAGTAAAAAAGTTGAATCGTCTCCGTATAGAAGTCTTATCAGATGCTTGAGGTATATATCTAAGCTGCACCATACCTGACAATTTGTATGGTGTTGACCTTGTTAGTGGTTACATGGAAGCACCTATAGAAATACATATGAAAATGGTTAAAAGGACACTTCAGTATATTAAAGGCATTGTTGACTATAGCCTTACTTATTTTATAACAACAAATTTCAAGTTGTACAATTATAGTGACAATGATTGGGTTGGTGATGTCGATGATTCAATTCACTAGTGGGTTTATATTCTTTTAGGAAACTCCGCTTTTACTTGGTGCTCAAAATATATATATCTAGATTCATAGAGAACTCCTATAGATAGATAGAGAACTAAAATCGAGCACGTAGATACATAGCAGATACGAGAGCTCATATATGAAAGGCGTAAATGATTTCTTACAAGATATTGTTTCTTTTTTTTTCTATTTTTAATAAATAAGTTGGCATTTCCAATCAATGGTAATTCAATATCTCTAAAGACGATTTTTTTAATATATAAATTTATTTATAATTAGGCTTTAATTGGGCTAGTTATGTACATATTTACTTATATTATTTATAAAATACAACTGGGTCACATAAATATAGAGTCTTACTCAGTGGAAAACTAAAAGAGGAAAATCATTTAAGACCTTTAGATCTAATATAAATTAACGGTGAGATAATGATTGTGCAGTTGATGTTATGTAGTACTATAAACCTAAACCTAATGTGCAGTTGATGTGCACTACAATTCTAACCTAATATTATAAACCTAAACCTAATATGCAGTTGATGTGCACTATAAACTTATAATGTGCAGTTAATGTGCACTTTAAATCTAACCTAACAGTTCATGCCTGCAGTTGATTATAGAAAACCCTAAATGTGCAAGTGCAACCGTGGTAAAATCTAATTATGTAGTTGTGAAGTTTAATAAATTAATTATGTAATAAATATACAAAAAAATATATATATAATGGATATTATTTTATAGGTCATAAGAAAATATAAAATCGATATTTTTATTTTCTTAATAATATTTATATAATTAAAGATAAAATTAATATATAAATAAAAGAGTTACATCTAGACACAGTTATCTTAATATATGAGAAAATTATGTTTTCTTTCAGTTAATCCATTTAAATCTTACCCATCCACTTCAAGTTTATCTAATGGATATAATTAGTTTTCCGTTTTCCAACAGTACCTAGTTTTTCACTTAGCACTTGCCCTATATAAGACCTGGGCAGCCCGCACGTACAGTCTTACAAAAACCCTAGATTTCCGCCGCTCTTCGTTTCTTTCATTTTCTAGCGCTTCCTTTTCTTGTCAATTTGTCAACAATATCTAGCCATGTCCAACCCCCTACACAGCTCAATGCGATCATTTAAGTGGGAGAATAAATCCCCCCTGCATCTGGCATCTGGCTCGTCTGATTCTGCATTGGCGACTGATGGGAAGAGAGCCGATGATGGTGATGGTGCAAAGCCTAACATTGATTCAACCTTGAAACTTCTATGAGGGTCAGTAGTAGTACATTCTCTGATCTTGTCAATTATAAAAAGGACAAAGGGGTGTCGAGTGAAATCCCCAAAGCTGAGAATTTAGGCCCATGGAATTTAAGGCCTAGGGGGAAAAGGGAGAGGTAAAGAAAAGACGGGAGAATGAAACTGAGAGTAGATCGGATCAGCATGCAGAGGAAAGGTTAAAGTTTTCCATCAGTCTTACTCCTGAAGAGATTGAAGCTGATTTCCTGATGTTGACTGGTTCAAAGCCTCCCAAGAAACCAAAAAGGAGACCAAGAATTCCTCCAAGAGAGCTTGATGTAAGGATTAATTTGAGTCTGTAGTTTAATTATGTTAATAATGATTGGTTTGTCATTTGATTTTTGTTTTTGTGTTTATTTGGCCATTTTCAGGAATTGTTTCCGGCAACAGCATTTTCACCAGTAACTCGTGATGACTATATATGAATTCTCTGAATGATCCCTGTCAAAACGTATACAATCTATTAATTGTTAACTCGTGGATCTTCTAGCATTGAAAATAATGTATTTGAAATAATTTTTACTCACATTGAAACAGTTTCCTGTAGCTCATGGCGCCCATTTAGGAGGAGGCAAGGGCAAGAGGCTATTTTAATCAGACTGCTGGAGATGTGATCTCTTTTGTTTGGCTATTTGGGCATCTAGTATTTGTGTTGGTCTTTAGTAGCTAGGCTTATTTCAATCTCAAACTGTTGATCTTTTGCTCCTAGATATTTTGTATTCTTGAGCTTGGGTTTCATGGATGAGCTTTACGTAACTGAGTTCAAACTTTGTATTACCAATCATATGAATGAAATATTATGTTTTTTAAGAAAAATAAGTGTTTCTCTTCCTTCATCATATTTTCAAATGTTTTGTTTCATTCCCTTCTTGTACTTACTTTTTGGGTAGTTGAATATAGTTTTCTATATAGGGGAGGGGTGGGTGAGAGCTGAACCCAGTACATCAAAGCAGTCACGGGGTAGTATTACCACTAGGATATCACTGTGTTCTCCCTTTGTTGTATTTTTACTTGTAGTTGCTCCATTTGTTGCGTATATCTTCCTTTGGAGATCAACTGTTTGATTTATTGGAAAAGCTCATGCTGATTTAAAAGTTCAATTCTTTCTTGATGTGCTACGAAAGTGCCTATTAGTAACGAATACGTCAATCTTTTTAAGTTCTGTTATGTCACCGTAACTCTTGCCTTTCATTGTAGTTGAAACCTTGTAAAAGAACCTTGAGAACAATTTTTCACTGGTTGTCAAATTCTCCCAAAAGTAGCTAATTAAAGACACATTTACATGTCGTCAAACTGCTTCTTTTATGTTGTTTCGGAGCCATAAGACACAAAAAATTAACTTTATTTTTTGAATATGAGTAACGCTTTTAGGCACATATCTTTTCTTTATATCCATAAACTCCTTCAGTTTTGTTAGTTCAGGATACCATTCTCTCTGGAGATCACGAGTTGTTCGGAAAAAGCTTGACACAAGAACTTATTCCAGTCTCTAATAATATAATTATGTTAATACTGGTAGAATTATCATTTGATTTTGTTTTCTTTTTATGACCTTTTCAGGATTCATTTCCGGCAATAGCTCATTGTACATCATCAGTAACCCCTGATGACTACAAATCGGTTTCCTAATTAAGACAATTGCTGCTCATATTAAAACTGTTTGCTGCAGCTCATGGCCATGAAGGAGGAACTTGCTTTTACTCAGACCGTTGGAGCTGTGAGCAATTGTGTATGGCTATTTCAGTGTTCAGTAGTTGTGTTGGTCTTAGTAGCTGTTACTTATTGTTCTTATCTTTTCAGTTTGGTTTAATGTACTACTTAATTCCAATCTGCAGCTGCTGATCTTTTGGTCATCTTTCGTATTTTACAGCTTGGGTTTTATGGATGACCTTTATGTAAGCTCAAATTTGGTATTCGCAATCCTATGACTGAATGAAATATTATTCCTTTTTAAAGGAAAGATTAAGGATGTGTTTGGCTGGATTGAATGGAAAGGAGCGAGACCGGAATGTAATTTGAACTAGTCTTATAGTATGTATATGTAAATTTCCATTCTTTTACCCATTTCTCTCTCTTATGGTTCAACTATAATTCATTCCTTCATATTTCAAAATGAATGAGTATTCCTTCTTCTTATCATTTTATTCACAATTCATGTCATAAAAAAATTACATATGTCCCATATTTTTCAATATTCTTCCTTATAACCTTCTCTTTATCCCAAGTTTTCTTATATATTTATTATTCAATTCTTTTATGATTTCATTGTACCCAACCAACCACATACTACTATGTTTGGTTGCCTCGAATGGAATGCCGAATGTGGAGAGAATGAAATGAAAAATATATAAAGTAAATGAGAGAAAATAAGAAGGTTATAATGAAGATGTTAAAATACACGGAAGAGATGCAAATTTTTAAGATAAGAATTATGAAGAAAACGATGAAGGGAATAAATGTTCATTCATTTTGAAACATGAAGTCATGAGGTTGAGTTTAACCACAAGAGAAATAAGTGGATTAAAAAATGAACATTTACACATATGCTAAAAACATTAGTTCAAGTTTCATTCCATTCATCCATCATTCCTTTCGTATGAAGACATTTGTATCCCCGTGACCGTGACTGATCCAGGCATAGGTGAACAATATTGTAAAACATCAATCCAATCAGATGAAGACGTGATACACAGCAGCGAAAAAATGGCAGATCTACATCACCACAGGCTTATTGTAAGTTTATCTAAAGACTAAAGGCTTATTGTAAGTTTATCTAAAGACTAATTAAATTTTGGTTTCATAATAACCAAAATTTGTAGGGATAGTCAAGTAAGTATCAAACCAAAGTTGAAAAACATAAAACATTTGTAAGGAAACAAATTTGTAGGGACGAGATTTTTACGGCCATTTTTTAGTAATGCTGATATCTTCATTTTACATAGGCTTGCGTATAAACTCTGTATCTTATCTTTCAAAAGTAAATCTACGAAATTTTAAGTAGACAAATATTGACAAATATTTTTCTCTTCCCCGTAAGATCAAGAATAACCCAATATTTTCCATGTTATTAATGCAACCCTTTACCACCGGTGTCCAAAGTTCTTGAACTGTGTATGAACAGACAATTACATCGTAATTGTTTATTGCTTTTACTATGTGGTGATTTTAATATAATCAGATGCGGAAGCTGTGTGCAGCAGACAGAGCCGGTTCTAAAATTTTTGGATCCAAAATTTTTAAAGTCCTATATTAATTACATTTCGATAGTTTTATTTAAAAATCGCGCAAAGAATTGCGTAATTCAATTTTCTTTTAAATCTTAATTCACATGGTTATAATCTATTCAGGAAAACTACAAAATTTATCTTGAAAATTCATATAATATTTTCTGTTCATTATAATTTAAAATTCAATAGCAACCAACTAAACATATTCGGGATCTGATTACTAAGTCAGAAATTTTGCTCTCTAAATCACTTCTAATTCACTTTTTTAAAAAATAAAACTCTTAAATTCAATACACAACAAAAATAATCCATTTTTGACGGATATCCCATTGATGAAACTTAAATGGACAACATACGTTCCTCGGAAGCTACAAATTAACTTACTACGGATTTTGAAGTCTGTCATAAGAAGTTGAGGATCAAATATTTTATAAGGATATCCCATTGATGAAACTGAAAACGGACAACAGAAGTCTATCGGAAATCTACAATTTAACTTACTACGGATTTTGAAGTGTGTCATAAGGAAATCTACAATTTAACTTACTACGGATTTTGAAGTGTGTCATAAGAAGGTAATTTGAAGTGTGTCATAAGAAGGTAAGGATCAAATATTTTATAAGTTCTTTTGTTACTTTGACTGGTTAATTGCGTCCAGTCGACAATTTCTAATGGACATATCGGAAAATAATAATCGACAGATTCATATTTCCATCGTAAGATATTAAAATATTATTATTTATAATTTCCTTGCAACGGATTATTGAGTCCGTCGGAAGTTTGGCTATTCATAGTACACAGCCATCAAGCGACGTGACTAAAATTATTTTATAAATAGATCTTATGATGGCTGATGTATATGTCATCGAAAGGTTTTAATACAGATTACACCATAGCGTTGTTTTCCCATTTACCATGAAATCCCTAAAACTTTCTCCCTTCCATCTCCATTGATGTATTTGTAAAATAAATTCAAAAGCCTGGATTATGAAATCCCTAAAACTTTCTCCCTTTCATCTCCATTGATATATATGTAAAAAAATTGAAAAACTTGGAATCATATACTAACAATATAAGTTATGTTTTTGGAAAAATTATATTTGCGTTTGATGTTATATGTTTAAAAAGGAAATGGGGTATTCATATTTTTTTGGTTTGCTAATATTTTGTTTTGTATGATCTATATCTACAAGTTATTACAAATTTGTGGATGTATTCTGATCGGGATTGGATAAATCATAAACATGTTAGTGGAAATATGAGATTCACATCCGAATATTGTGATGGGGCTGAAGAGTTCTTGAATTTTGCTATAACAAATGTTATGGGTAAAAGTATTGTAATTAGCGAATATGCGGCATAAGAGTATTACGGACATGAGATTGACTTGTACAAGAACGGCTTTTTAATTAGTTATGTTGTACGGGATCTTCATGGTGCGATTCTTGAAAATGAGAATGGAACTGGAGGTTCTTCTAATCATATGGATATGACTAGCTAACAATAATGAAGACATTTTTGATCCATTTGAAATATTACGAGATGCCACGGGACCTGATTTTGATTTTGAACCAGAAAGCAGTAGGGATCATCATCCAAAAGAAACAGCTTCCAAGTTTTGTGATATATTGAACGATGCTGGGATCCCTATTTATCCTGGGAATACTTCATTCATGACATTATCATTTGTTATGAAGCATGTGCACTTTAAAAGCAAGTATGGTTGCAGTAACACCGGTTTTGATGAGTTGCTGGAGTTGATTGGAGCGGTATTACCCGTGGGATAGACTTTGCCTGAATCATACAAAGATGTGAAGAAGATGATGGAGGGATTGAATTTGGAATATGAGAAGATTTACGCATGTTATACTATGGTGAAGACGGTGATAGAAAAACCTACAAATACTGCAATTTGACCCTATATAAAAATGCACATGGGTGTAAAATGTAACACTATTCCTAGGAAAATATTAACATATTTCCTCAACTGTAGCAGTTGTTTATGTCACCATGCACAGCTGAACATATGAGGATGTATAATGATAGAGATGTTGCTCCTGGAGTTCTAACTCACCCTGCTGATGGAGAAACTTGGAAACAGTTTGGTAGAACTTATCCTGATTTTGCAGAAGAGATTCGTAATGTCAAACTTGGACTAAGAACTGATGGTTGAGCCATTTAGCAACCTTTACTCCAATGCTTACTCAGTTTTGCATGTTATAACCTTCTGCCATTTGATGTGCATGAATTCTCCTTATATGTTTATGACTCTTCTTATCCCAGGAGAAAAAGTCCCATAAAAGATCTTTATGTCTATTTGCCGACCTCTTATTGATGAGTTAAATCAGTTATGGCAGTCTGGAGTCTGAGAACTTATGCTGCTTTAGCAATGCAGAACTTTACACTCAGGGCACCACTATTATGGACTATCACTGACTTCCCTGCTTTAGACATGGTTAGTGGATGGTCAACTCATTGGAAGATTTCCTGCCCAATTTGTATCAGGGATGTCAAAGGGTTTCAGCTGAAAGACAGTAGAGAATGTACTTTTTAGGGAACATCAAAGAGGTTTTTGAGGGGAAAACAATGTAAAGTTAGCAAATCAGGGTATGAGATTTTGTGTAGGTGTTAAAATATTCTGTTTACACCACCCGCAGACAGGGTAATCGCAGAACCTTTGGATATGGGGTAACACATAATTGGACTCATATGACAAGTTTGTTTGATTTTCCCTATTAGTTATCGCTTTGTTTGCGCCACTATATTAATATCATGCACACAAAAGAATGTGTTTGATAATGTCATTTAAACTGTACTTGACAGTGAAGTTAAATTGAAAGACAACTTAGGTGCAAGACAAGATATGAAGGCACTTGGTATGATGCCTAAGCTTTGGCCCAAGGGGACTACAATACCTAAGGCAAGTTACTCAGACAAAAGAAGGCCTTCACTAGATATGTTCATCGGTTAGTGAACTTTGATTGCGTGATGGATATGTATCAAATATCCCAAGATCTAGCAAGGTGGCTGAAAAGAAGATTTTGGGTCTCAAATCACATGATTGTCATTTGGTCATCCAAAAGTTGCTGCCTATTCTATATCGTGAGCTATTATCGACTGATGTGCTTGATTCACTTTAAGACTTCAATTATTTTCAGGAACTTTGCTCGACTGTGTTACATTCTACTGATTTAGAAAGAATGTAGAAAAATATATATGTATATACAATTTTACTTGAAAAGAGAAACAGCCACGAGATAGGAAGAAAGGTGATGCCAGCTCTCAGCTAATTAGGGATGATCTTTTTGTGTGAGCAGTTGAGCGCACACTGTTCGCTGCACGGGCTGACGCAAATGCCTACAAACTCAGCCCGACCTGGTCGATATTTTGGTAAAAGGTGTCATGGAGGGCGATACCGAGCTTACTGGCAATCACGAGCTTAAGTTGAGACGGAGCATGCGCTGGTTCATCTCATTGTTGCTGTGCTTAAGTCTGTTTACAACACTGATGACCGCCCCCCGGCGAAGAAGGTAAACTTACATTTAATTTACCTTTATTTCTTGTTTGTACCCTTTATTTTTTGTTTAGTCCAGTTAATAGTTGCATAGTTTTTTAGAACTTAATCTTAAGATTTTATTTTAGTTCAACCATATTACATGTTTTGAACTGTTATAGTTTTGCTCAAGATCGTCTTTTAGTCCAGTTAATAGTTAAATAGATTTTCAAGTTGTTATTTCAAACTCAAGTCTGTTTAACAGTTTTCACACAAGTTTGGTAATCGTCTTCTTTTGTTGATTGGGAAATTCTAATGCTATGGCTTAATATCTTATTGGAGGATTTGCAATGGCCTATTCTAAGTATTTATTTTTATTTATTTGTAGCCGAAAACTGTGTTCAAGGAGATGGAGAAGGAAGTACGTCTTCAGCAGAAGAGAATCCGGAAGGAAGTATGTCTTCAGAAGAAGGTAATCTGAAAGGAGGTGAGCCATTGCCGGGTCCAGTGGATTAGGATTCAAGCCGACAACCGCCAGATAAATTTTTAATTGGAGCACCATAGAGCAGGATTGTTGTTTTGTGCAGCCACGCTTGTAAATCAAAACAAACTATATTTCTGCTTTTGTGTTAAACTTTTGGCTGTAGTTTAAATTTTGTGCACTAAAATAGGTTTTTAGTGACTGTTGCTTGAACATATGCGCTGAACTTTAGGTGAATGTAATGGCAGTTAGTTAGGGTATGATGTTACTGATTTGTAGTACATTTGAATGCTTTTATATCGGATAATGTTTAGCTTTGTAGTATTTGGTTCCAAACTATCATTTTCGTTGCTTGGCAATCTTCAGTTAAATTGTGTTATGAATGTTGAATTGATTGTCTTTGGTTTTGGATCGGTTTGGATTGTAACTAGTTTTAGAATGGTTTGATTGTTATTAGATATTGAATACAGTTGGGGAGTATAAAGTTGTTTCACTGAACAATAAATTTCAAACACTAAAGTTATTATTTGTTAAAAATTGAAAATAATAAAATATTAATAACTACATCTTATATGACAGATGATGAGTCATCGCAAGTTAGTTGACAAGCACTTACACAAGAACTTGAACTTCGTAAAAAATAAATAAATTGTTTGTTTGATAAATTTTGAAGAATGGAAGGGAAGTTCAACTTCCTTGGAAAATTAAATTCTATGTAACATAGGTATCTACTTCCGGAAACCCCCTTAATTATTTCAAATTTCAATATCATTAATAACAAAAATAATAACATTATCTATATAAATTAGTGATCTAGATAATTTTAATATTTTACATAATTGTTTGATACATATTAAATAAAAAATTAATTAATTTAACCTAATAACAATACAAACTTTTTTCTTATTTGTTAACCAAATCATCTTTTATTATTTCCTTGAAAGTTAATATAGGAAATAAATACCAAAAAAGTGTAAGTTGATGTGGGAAATAAATTCCTACGTTAACCAAACGAACACTTAGTTAAATAGAATAATATTTAAATCAGCTCTCGACAGTGTGCTAGTCCGTCATAAGTGTACTAAATAAAATACTCTTCTCTACACACATAACGATGGTTGACTGCGGCAATGTAAAATTATGAGACCGTCTTTATATTTAATATAAATTGAATAGTTAATCTCACTGACGTAGTGATATGGTATTGTTAGGTTAAAAGAATGAAACTACATATGTCCAGGGAGGTCCATTTTTAAATTAATATCAAAGTGACACTTCAACAGAAATACAAAATTGAACTGTTTTATTGGGACTATATATTATTATTATAATAAAAATATATATTCTTTTTCTAAGTAATCGTTATTACCACGCCAAAAATTTGTCCATCGTAAAGGATTTTTACTACTAGAATTTTTAACTTACCACGAGGGCCTTTGTGATGGAGCCCGTTGTAAATAAATCTTCCTTCTGGCGTTATAAATAATTTTTAGTTAGCAGAAAAGGTGTTATCAGCTGTAGTGATACAAAACTCTTAAATTATGTAAGATGGTCCTAAATATAAAAAAATATTTTACTATTGTTATCACTTATCAGTAGTGGTTTCAAAAGGGGAGCAGATTTCACACCTTATATAATATATTTACTGAATTATTCTTGAAACCTACGGTGGGACGGCAGTTTAAGCACTTACGTAATCTGTTGCTAAAGTCATGAATTTTTTATCAGAAAAACAAAAATAAAAACAACTGTTCGAGCAGTTGGCTATGGTTCGAGCCCCATCTGTTACTAAAGTGATAATTTTTTTATCACAAAAACAAAAAAAGAAAACAACGGTTCGAGCCCCATCTATTGATAAAGTGATGAATTATTTATCAGAAAAACAAAAATAAAAACAAGTGCAAGGCATGCGACTCGAACTTGTGACAGTTTATAATAAACAACGGTTCGAGCCCCATCTATTGATAAAGTGATAAATTTAGAAAAATAAAAATAAAAACAAGTGCAAGGCATGCATCTCAAACTTGTGACATAGTTTATAATAAACATCATCTTTACCACTGAGCTACCATAGGTAATATGTTATATATATAGGACTACTATATACATACTAAAACAATAAGGAGGGGCGGCGGCCCACCCTTGCCCCGGTGGATCCACCGATTGTTATAGTACTTTTAAGTATTGCTGGATGCTTCTTATTGCCAGATTTATTATAATTTGAATTATTATAAAAAGTTTATTAGTTATTGATTGATTTATTGTATTGCTGAATGATTAATTTTTACTTGAATCGCAATTTTTAGAGTTTTTTAAATGAATCAATTTTTTTTTTTAAATTTCAAGGCATAGAGTCCTCTCCTGTGTATTTCTATATTTACTTGCGAAAATGTAAGCGTGCCAAAAAAATAATATATTCTATTTAAATAAATAATTTTAATACTCTTTTTCAAGAACTTTTAAGGTAATCTCACCTTTATTTTGAATACCATATTTCTTCAATATCAATGGTTGTACATATATATATATATATATATACTAGCATTTAACCCGTGCAAAGCACGGGCGGCTATTTCTTTTATTTTTATTACTGGTTATGGGTTTTTTTTAGTATTAT
>JAUEJK010063597.1:0-12151 GCA_032274865.1 Eryngium alpinum | reverse complement strand
ATATATATGTGTGTGTGTGTGTGTCTATACAATGTATAGTCATTTATATCATGATTGCTTATTGAGAAGCACAATTTTTAGACAAATCTTAATTATACTACCTACACAAATAGTCACATAGTGACATAGACTTATGGGATAAGTTTTTCTTGAAAAATTTACAAACTTTATTGTAATTTTATTTTTTATATTTTTTTATGTGAGAATAATTTAATATTTAAAATAGTATATTAATATTAATTATTCTTTATTAATTTTAAATTATATATAATTGTATTTATTATTCACCTCAAACTACGTGTTAAATTTACTATATCAAATTATTAATTTTATTTTGTAAATTTGTGAAAGTTATTAATTCACCGAAGAGTTGACTTAGCTAAATTTATGACTAAGGGTAGAAGGCAACTCCCAATGTAACTCAAATTCAAAGTAGTGGAAACATCTATCCACCCTTTTCTAAAACCGTGCAAAATTTATCTTCCATTACTATAAACATCTTTTGTTACTTCTGCAAAGTTATCGTTTTTAACATAATTGGCAAAATCGGAAGAAAATATACGGTGCAAATTAGGTGAATATATAAGGTACTGTTGTACACAATTACCTAATGAATTTTTAATCCCTTTTTACTTGTATCTCGGTTTCAATTGTTCTTAGTTTTGATTTATGCAAAATTCGGTGTTCTGTACATATATATACACGCAAACACACATATACAACTATATAATATGTGAGAGATCATCTTTTGATTTGTTAGGTCTGGAAATTCATCACTTCATAGAAATGGCTAAACAACTGAACATCAGAACTCAAAAAATACTGGTATGTTAACCCTTGTTGATTATCTGCCATATTTGCTTAGAATGTATTTAAACTTTGTATTGTGTCAATACTATGAACATATGTGCAGATAAACATTCAATCCTCTCATCATTTGTCACATGCCAAAACGATTACGGCAATTTCAGCACTATAGTAAGTACAAACCATCATATTTAGAAATTCAAATCTCTTATATAAATTCTCTATTGCTTTTGATATATACACTAAGTTTGTAATATATATGCAGAGGGTACCCTACACTTTCAACAAACACTTTGGACCAGAATTAGGAGCAAAAATTGTTAAATTGATATGCAATAAAGGAATATCATGGAAAGGGCCTTATTCAATGGCAACTGGAAGAATTGAAGGGGTTGGGAATTATTTTTTATCACACAGTGTCAAAATTTCAAGTGTCATGCTACTTGATTTTATTGGCAATGCAACATTTTTGATAAAAGCCTATAATCTGTTTGGTACTGAGATTGACTGCATAACAACCAATGATTCTGGTTGTCACTGTATGCCTACATCTGAATATGTTAATCCAGAAGAATATACACCAGGCATCGACAATATGGTGGACTCAAATAACATGGCTCTGATGCTCTATAACGCTAGCGGAATATATAAAACAAATGAGTTGCATATTAAGAGCCAATATCTCTCTGACAAATGTCAATTACTGGTACAGTCCTTTACCATCTACTTGATATGAATGTGTTAAAATGTATAAATTCCATGATATATATATATATATGTTGGCTAATTGATATGTGCAGCTCGACAAAAAATTTGAAGACTTGTATATAAACTGGAAAGATGAGGAGCAAATAAAATTTAGTATAATGGACAATGTGTGAGAAATCTCTGTGAAGAAGGAAAAAGATGGTTGCAGAATTGTAAATGGCTGGCCAATGTTTTGCAAAGAAAGTGGAATCAAACCTGGTGACATTCTGTTGCTCTACACTCATTCCTCATTACTGAATGTTGAATTATGTTATTTTCAGAATAAGGAAAGGAAAGCGTCAATAAAACAAAGAGGTATAAAATACAGTTTTATATGTATAACCTGAACAGCTTCATAAATTTACAAATGTGATATACAGATTTGAAAAAAATATTTATGTGATACATATTACACAGGAAGTAGAAAACAGAATATGTCTTTTGTCTTCTGCATTTCAACGCACGCAATGAGCGAGATCTCAATAGTATGTCAAGCTGATTTTAGACCTTAATGTCATTATTGATAATAGAAAAAAATATACTGAAATCACATTATGTCCATTGCATAGGTCCTTTCCGAGAAAGTTGTTAGGGAATACAATGATGTTATGGAGAAGACAAAATATTTAGTCTGTGCAGGAAAGAAATGTGCCTTCAAAATAATGTGGAATGGGCTAGACACATTATCGATAAAATTTTTCTTGAAAAAGTTCAAGCTCCAACCAATGGATTGTGTTTTTGTTGACTTCCAAGAAACAGGCAATGCTAAGGCCAGAATATTTCATTTCGATGGTATGGAAATGACATATAATGGACCTAGAGAAGTCGTAAAATACAAAGATCCACACCATTGGTTTGTTAACCAAATATGGAGTGAGATTTCAAACTCTGACTGTAAGTTTTCTGATTTTATAGACTTGGTACTATTTGACAATATAATCCAAACTGCTGCCTAAACATTGCCTATATTTGCAACTGCGGTTGATTCTATTGACAGTAATACAGTGTGTGCTGAAACTTATACACTTTCAAGGCAAAAGTTGAGCAAAGGTAACCATATTACATTTATATTTGATAAAACTGAAGTTGTGAAGAATATCTAAGTGCCAGAAATGTATAGCATTATTACTGATATGTTATAGATAATTTGTGAACATAGAATGAAAATACTTACACTATACATTGCTATATTTTCTTATGGATATTCATCCATTACTTCAGGCATAACTGACAAAGGACTTCAGGAAGAAGCAAATGATATAACTGGACATGAAGAAATGGAAATCATTAGCATTAGCAGTGGTATTGTTTAACTTCTTAAAATCTAATTTGATTAAATACTGATATACATTCAATAAACAAACTTTAAAACAACATTTTTATAGTAATTTACGTACTTTCTAATTGATAACTCATTCTGCAGATGACATAGAAATCGAACAGGCAAGAAATGATGAAGAAATCATTCCACTACCACATGGCATCACTGAATTTACCAGAAGACTGACAAATAGCAATGCAAATCGAAGCACACATGGGCCGGTAAATAAAATTTTAAAGTTACTTGAATAAAGTAATAAATACTATTAAAATGTAATAGCGTTTGATAAAAATAAACACAATAATCTTTATCCAACTTTCAGTCTATACCAGAGGATGCAATTAAGAGAGATGGCTCAAGGTGGCAGCCAGGAGAATATGAAACACTAAAAAATTCAGCTGGGAGATGGAGTGTAAAAATTATCGACAATGGTTGCTCAAATAGATTTTCAGCTAAGTGGAACAGATTTGCGCTCGGAAATGAACTGCATGAAAAAGATGAAGTCACATTTATACTCGACACGGAGGAAGATGATTGTTTCAACACCATTATTTCAAGATCATAAATGGAGGATAATATATTAGTGTTAAATATGCTGCTACCTATATTTTCTCATTAACTGGTTGTACTCAAACAATGATCCAAACTCTTTTTGAATATTTTGCTTCACGAACAATTATGCAGTTGGACTAATAATCATTGTGGTCAATATTCAGATGAGTTTGCCAACTTTCGTCTAATTTATGCAGTGCATCAACAACTTTTGGCTAAATTCTTTATATACATGCCATGATTTATCCTTTAGCAGCTTGCTTAACATGCTTATTCATCCTTTGGCAGCTTGCTTAACATGCTTATTTAACTGTTAACTTGCTGGTAAGCCATGGTAAAATTATGAAGATAAATATAAGATCAGTGGGATGGATCGATAGGCTTAACAAAATTATCCAACTGACTGAAATATTAGAATATTAACTAAACTTAAGCTTAACCTAAATTCTTCTAAAATTTCAGCAGTTAGATGGATCAACTAAAGTCTGAATAAATAGTAGAAAGGAAATGAGGCTAAAGTATAATGCATGAACATTTACTATCATGTAAACTGAAGCTGGACTCCTGTACTTCTGCTGAGGAAAGTGAAGCAATAAAGCTGTTTCAACACCTTGAGCATAGTTATACAATTCATCCAGGAGAAGGACCCAGAGTAAGCCTAACTTTACCACACTACCACAGTGGTAACTGGGAAGTTGCTATTACAACAAATTTTCTTCAAATTTGCACTGATCATATATTGGCTGCTAAGCCATGCTCAAATAATGAAGATAAGTATAAAATCAGTGGACTGAATCAATAGTAACAACAAATGTAAAAAACTGTAGAACATTAACCAAATTAACCAATCTCAATTTTCAGCCTTTTCACAAAGCAGATTAGATTTGAATTAATAGTACAAATAAAATGAGGTTAAAGTATAATTAAAAAGCTTTTGTGTGTAATGTACGTAAGCTCAATTCAAAAAAAAGGAAGCATAAATTTTGTACATGCCAGTTTCCAACTACTGCTTTATATAAGAACTCAAATGGCTCAAATATTAGAACATCACCCAAAGGAAATGAAGCTGGACTTATATAAGTCTACTGATTACAAAATGAAGTAAAGGTAATGCATAGAAAAAGGACTCAACAACTAAAACAGAACACTGTGAATAATAAATCCTCCAAAATCTAATATATACTTACAAATAAAAAATTTAACAATATCATGTACATGAGGAAAGAAAAGCAATGCCATTTTTACAATACATTGACCATACTAATACAATTCATTCAGTAGAAGGCAGATTGTAAAATACTTCATCATATACGACGTTGGCAGTTGTTGTTGATGACATTCCAGATTCATTCTGTATTAACATATGCAATCCATTGGGAGAAGTAACTCTGGAAACAGCAACATATAGCTGTCCATGTGAGAAAACAGGCTGAGGCAAATAAATACCAACCTTGTCAAGTGATTGACCCTGGCTTTTATTGATAGTCATAGCAAAACATATCTGAAGTGGGAATTTCATCCGCTTGAAACTAAATCCCCATTTCGCGTCTGAAGGTTCTAATTCTATCCTTGGAATTAAGTGAATCGAACCAACCTGCGATCCAAATAAAATCCTACATTCTACCGTATTGGTCTTGCATTTTGTAACAACCATCTGTGTACCGTTGCATAATCCCATTATCTGATTTAAATTTCTCATAAGCATAATGACACATCCAACCTTAAGATTCAATTCATGCTTTGGCATACATGGCATATTCAATGAATTCAGATATTCGACTGGAACATCATTATTAAAGTCTTCACATGTTTCTAACTTATCACAAAGCGTATCATGGCTAAAATATGTATGTACATTACCTGGTATAAGCTCTAAAACATACGAATTTATGTCGTCAACAATCTGATTTGTAGGAGTTAAAATAGCTCTTTGCCGTAGATAATCATCATTATGCAAATTCCTCAAAAAATCTGGATAAATAGTATTAACAATACTATTAATAGGATTGACATGATTACGTATCAAAAAATCGTCTGGAATACGTATCTTTGGATCAGAAACAATATCTCCTGGATGAATGTTAGGACATACGCCATTACCAACATCAAGAACCCATTTAGTAAAATCTGCCACTTTACGCTTTTCATAATCGGTTCGACCACTATTCAAACGCATATTTTGCTTCAACACAAATACAGCACACCTATCCCATAGTTTAGCACGATTCAGAGACGCAGAAACAATGTCTGGTCTGCCTGCTTTTGGAATTACAGGTAATATTTGACGAAAATCCCCACCAAACACGACACATATACCACCAAATGGCCTTTTAGCTCTACTCGGGTCAACTGATTTCATAACATCTCTAAGACTTCTATCAACAGCCTCAAATGCATGACGGTGCTGCATTGAAGCCTCGTCCCAAATTATGAGACTTGTATGTTGCAACAATTCAGCTATATCAGTCTGATGTTTAATGCCAGCAACTGAATATTGATCTATTTTAAGAGGTATATGAAACCGAGAATGTGTTGTCCTCCCTCCTGGTAATAAAACGGCAGCAATACCGGACGATCCAACAGGAAGAACAATCTTCCCTTCACTACGTAAACGACAAATCAAAGTTTTCCAAAGAAATGTTTTTCCACACCCTCCGCTTCCGTAAACAAAAAACAAACCCCCCTTTTGATTCTCAATATTATGCATGACAGCATCATAAACCTTATGTTGTTCTGAATTCAAATTTGCGAAAAGATTATCATGTTGTTGCTTCATTACTGACCTATCTATCGTAGCCTCTTTCTTCAGATAACAAATGATTACACACAGCTCCAATAGACTGTTCTCCAGGAAAAGGCATCGTAGGATAGTCCTTCAGTGTTTTGCCAATTTCGTTAAACAGCTTTTCAATTTCTGCCAAACATAAATATAAATAAGCAAGATGAAAGTTTAATATCATAAACCAATAAAATGAAAATAACTAATAATTACCTGCCAAAGTATAATTCTCAAGATCATGCTCTGTTATAGTGACACACTCATTATTATTCTCTTTGCGATTCATATACAAAATATCCTCTGACATTGACTTCCAATGATCTTTCCACAATTTAAGCGGATCTCAAACTGGGGAATTTGACAAAATATGTACAAATAGCGCTCATATTTGGTAAGGCATTGCAGTATGTGCATTCACAGTTAACGTATCATGCCACATTTTATCACTTTGGAACAATCCAAGGGCCTGACATGCTTCCTTGAAGCTTGAATATACGACTCCCTCAACAGTTCGAAGATCCCTGAAACACATTGCACCTTTTTTCCTCCATAAAAGCATTCGAAGATGGAATAAATCTCCACTGGAAGTATGAACCTCGGATAGTCTTCCAATAACAGTGCCATGCTCCCTTTCTTTCCATTCAGCTTTGGCAGGCAACCATGTAAAACACTGAGGAAATTCAGAATATGTCAAATTCCGAGCATTTGGAAATTTTTTATTTGCTGCAAACCATGCTTCAAGTTTCGACATTTTCAACCTGGCCTTTTCAGCAACCTGCTCCATGTCAGCAGTTTGGTTAAATACATCACTCTTTTTCCCAGGTAAATGAACAGGCAAGCGCACAACAGACGGAGACCGATAGTGAATATCAAAACCAAAAATCCTCCAAGCAGCCTCAACTGCGCAAACATACCTACCATCAAGATAATGTTTAACTTCATCTACAGGTCTCCCTTTTTTACCTGTATCACCGGAAGTCGTTGAATCTTTATTTTTCTGAAGTACCATTGTAGCTCTATCATGACCCTTCAAGCAATACTTGAAAAGATATTTCAGCGATCTTGAATTATTGCATATCTCCAAATTAATATGACACTGAAAGCGAATCAGCAAATCCCTATTATACGGAACAACAAATTTGTTGTCAAGAAATATTCCATTCTTCTGTACAGTCCTGCTCATAAGACGTCGACGATAAACAGGAAATCCACAATCATCAAAAAAGGTTGAACCATTATACCTGATGTTAAAAAAACATTTCAATCTAACATTTAAAAAATGAAACACACGGAGAATGTTACTCCCTCCGGTTCTTTTTATCTGATGTCAGGACAAAGTTCACGTAGTAAATTTTTATTTTGATATATTTTTTATAAAAAAATATTAAATAAAAGTGGGTGAAAACATCACCTAAAACTACGTGAACTTTGTCCTAACATCAGATAAAAAGAACTGGAGGGAGTATATGATTTATACAAATATAAATATTTTTAACATTACAAACCTCTTAGGAAAATGTCTTGTGCACTTATCCTTCAACATCCACGGAGATTTAGGACGATCTTTACCACACGGACCATGGATCATGTAGTTTTTCACTGCATAATAACCAATAGGATCACTTACTTCGTCTGGAATTTCTGCACACACTAATTTGTCAATATCTTGAATATGCTTGGGACGATATTTAGATGATAACCAGATAAGCATATGCACATGTGGTAGTCCGCGTTTTTGAAACTCAATGACATACATAACTGCAAAATAAAACAACAATTATTACACATTTTATACAATTAGAACGAAAAATGTAAAAGCTACAGCAACAACTATACAAAAAAATTGACAAAAAACATACCTCCAATGCACTTTCCAAAATAATGCTCCTTTTTAATTAAATGAATAAGCTGCTGCAATTTCAAATTAAATACACGTGCAACCACATCCGGAGCATCAGAAACAGAAACACCATTCAAGTATTCCAACATATATTGTAGCTCAGGCCATTTTGTATTGCATGTCATGGTCAAAAACAGAGAAGGATGTCCAATTGTCCGACAAATAGCTAATGAATCTTTAAAGTATTGATTCATATATCGATTAGATCCCACAAATGTTGCAGGAAGAATTACATTTTGGCCAATATGTTCTGGATTATTATCACCCTTTCTTAACGAATCACGAATATTGCGATATAAATCAGACCTTATAGTTTTTTGATTCTTTCGAATCCAATCTAATCGGTACTGCTCAACTGCAGTAAATGCATCAACTACAAACTGCTGCCAAAGTCGTCCGCTAAGATGCAATGTCAATCCTAAAAAAAAAAAAAAAAAGAAATCACTTTGACATCTTTTTAAAAATCTATTTATTTATCTATTTATTTTCCTGAGCATATGATACTAAAGTATAACTGTATGAGCAAACTCAATGAACAAAATTCCAAGATTTGAGTCCAAATTTTTATAATATAGGTATAAGCATTTCGGTAATTTCTATATCGTATAATGTCCTAACACAGAAGCAGGAATATCTAATATAGCCTATATCTCATACTCTTAGCATACTGTTAACTCATAAATCTTCAAAATATTAAAATATAAAATTAAGTATTAAACTTAATCCGACATGTTGTTTGAAACAAAGGATGTAAATTTATAGAGTAAAATAATAAAAATTAATACCTCCCGATGGACGAATCATCAACTTATAAGCATAAAATTCTCGCATAGAGACAGTTGTACGATGTTTAGGCTCACAATCTACTTCATTTTCATCACTTACAACAGGCCTGGTTTTCTTAACCTTTTTCAATGGTATTTCAAGATGAAATCCATCGTCTCCATATGGAAAAAGAAGTGGATATTGAAGGTGCATAAAATGAACACACGTTTCATGTATCCTCTTCAGAAATCGTTGTTTTCTCTCAATAATAATATCCCTAAATGTACAATCTTCATCAACATCACCAACTATAAGAGCCACAACTTCATCTGACGGAGTTACATGTTTTAAACGACCAGATGATGATTTTGATGAAATCAGCTTCAGTTGAAATTCATCTGGCTGACATAAGTTAAATAGTTCTCGAGCCATCCTAAAACCTTTTACTAACTTGTTGTTCTCATCAAGCATTATAAGAAGATCGAAACAATGTCAGGATCAACTTCATTGCCACCGGAAACTGCATTAATTCGATTTGATACCTCATTTTCAGTATCATAAATGTATAACTGGCAAAATTTTGGTTTGTTGCCTTCACTCGGGAGCAAGCTGCCAATCAGATGATGGTTTTGTCCATTTAGTTTAAAAACATATGGTCCTCCAGCTCGGTTTATATTATGATCAATTTTGCCGCCTGTTGAAGTGAATGCAAACATAGAATTGTAGTGCCGTATCTTATTCTTATAATGATTTGTTTTTGGACCACCAGAAAGCAACGACGACAAATATGGCGGTGGAGGACGTTCAGGAGGAAGCTCAACCTGTCCATTACGACAACATAGGCTAAATGTGGGAGGCTTATTTCCTTGTGATTTATTATTCCTTTCTTGATTCCACATAACTGCCTTGCATTTGCTGCATTGAGCATTAGGTCTGCCAAGATTCATGTAACCCGACCACATTCCTAAAAATAAAAGTATTTTGATCATAATCAGGGTAAAAAATAAAAACATTTAGTAACATGAAGCTAATACCATTCATATTATTATCTCGATCATCGTCATCATCTGTCAAGTATTCGGCTCGATCACCTATCACAAAACATGTTTATTTATAATATAAACTGACAAATCTTTTAAAAAAAATCTATATTTTATAAGGACAATATTTATTGACTCACATTATGAACCACATTCACCATCAGTTGAATCATCTTCATATTTTGAATACAAAAAAAATAATGAGCAACTGTTGTAATGGAAACACTCATGTTCTATATCAATATACAAATGTCAATTAGTGCACCAAAATTTTCATCCACAACATTATTTCCATGCGACTGATGAACTGCAGAATGTTGAGCAGATGGTCCAGCTTGATCAAGATTAGACTCTTTTAAAAAAGTTGATTCCTGTTGAAGAGGTGAGGACACAGTTTTGTTTGCATTCAAAGGTATACCATGTTTACCAGAATCTTTAGTCAAAACTGTGGTAGCCTCAAGATGAAGAACTCCATCTCTGTAAGATGCTTTCCTCTGACTATGATTGTCATATAACGGAGAGTCCAGAACTCCACGCATCCAATCTTCAACATACAAACATACAAGCGTAAAAAGTTAACAACAAATTATTTATATAAACAAAATTCATTAATGTCTGACAATTTTATCTTACCAGGCACACGTATGTTCATAGTATCTGGATGTGGAACACTTATGTTAATACCATCAAACCCAGAAGGTTCCTGTCGAACACTTCCAGGAGAGGCATATCTGTTGGTTTCAACTGACCTACCAATGCAACTTTCAGCTTTACTAACATTAACCTTCGAACAATCCCTATCCAAATGATTGGGTGCAAGAATGTTCTGTTTAACAGTGCCTACAAAACCATTAAAACAACAGATGTATAATATCCTAAGAAGCACGGATACGGGTGCGTTGGTGCGGGTGCGTAGTACGGGGATACGTGAATTCGCTAAATTTAAAAATATGTGGATTCGGGTGCGGGGGGATACGGCATATAAAATATTATTATAAATATATATTTGATGTTGTATATGGTAATATATATTAGGAAAATTAAATAATTCATACAAATTGAATTAAATATATTCTTTTTAAACTTAAATCAAAATTATTCATCTCTTCAAACTATAATGATGATAAAGTTATTTATCTTAAAATCTAGTATATGAGGGGGGGACAAGTCACATGAAAGATCCGATACGTATCATCCGCGTGTCCGCGCACCCCCGTATCCCCAAGAGTCCGATTCGTCAGTTCGGCATGTAGGTGAAGAATCCCTGCTTTCTAGATAATATCAAACAACAATATTTATCCTTACTAAAAAAAAATTAAACAACCGCTAAAAACATAAATTACCTTTACTATGAGGCTTAACAGCTGAATTTTGTGTCAAAGATTGAGACGAAAAAGACATATTGTTCACTGAATTAGATACATTCACCGGAGCACGTTCGTTTATGCACATATCCTGTTGTACACTAACACTGTTAAGCTTAATTTCTTGAGGAGTCTTTCTTCTCCTCCTAATAGGACCATTAGATAAAGGATCAATATTCTCATTGTTAACCGAAGGTACTCTTCTCACACCCAAGAATTGAGAAGAAGATGACATATTGATTGCATTAGGTACATTAATCGGAGTAAGTTCTATTCTAACCATCGGCTGCTCTATACTAACACCGTCAATCTGAATATCTTGGGGAGTCTTTTTCCTCCTCCTAATAGGATCATCAGACCAAGGGTTAATATTCTCATTGTTCACTGAAGGTACTATTCTCACACCTAAGGATTGAGAAGAAGATGACATATTGTTGACTGAATTAGGCACATTAATCGGAATAAGTGCCTCTCTACCCATCGAATGTGGTATACTAAGATTGTCAACGTCAATATCCTGAGGAATCCTTCTCCTCCTCCTAATAGGAACATCAGACAAAGGCTTAATATTATCATGTTTCACTGAAGCCGCTCGTTTCACACCTACAAAAAAAAAAACCAGTAGAATGAGGCTTAATCTCAATACAACAAAACGCAAAAAATATATAGCATTAACCTAAGAAGCACGGATACGGGTGCGACAGTGCGGGTGCATAGTACGGGGATACTTGAGTTCGCTAAATTTAAAAATATGTGGATTCGGGTGGGGGGATATGGCATATAAAATATTATTATAAACATATATTTGATGTTGTATATGGTTATATATATTAGGAAAATTAAACAATTCATGCAAATTGAATTAAATATATTCTT
>JAUEJK010063383.1:0-12152 GCA_032274865.1 Eryngium alpinum | reverse complement strand
CTTCAGTGGTGTTCACTCTTGCTCGGGACATGGTCATAGATAGGTTGGTTACTTGTAGGATTAGAGCAATCCAGGCTATTGTTATTCGCCACATTTGGAAAATAGCTTGGTAGTGTTTTGTTTTTTGATCTTGTTGCTCTTTTTGTTGGTGGTGGCTAGGGGTTTCATATCCAAGTTCATCTGGTAGCTCCTTCAGGTTGCTTTGTACTTTGTCTATTTTTATGAAATTGACCTTTACCCAAAAAAAAGAAGATAATTATTTGAGTGTTTTAATTTTGGGAACTTCTTGTTTAGATTAGCAGCAAGTTTTTAGGGATAAACTAGGAAGTTTTATCTTTTTTTTTATGTAATCCTTAGTATAAATATCCCTAGACTTGTAGAAGCTGAATACGAGTTACCATTCCATTCAAGCAATAGTTTTCATTGTAATTCTCAGAAAAGCAGCAGCTGGTGTTCTTAAGTTTAAGATACCAATTTTTGTAAGAACCTTCAAAAGATTCAATATAATAATCTTTTGATATATTGTTTACTATCTTTATCTTCTATTCATATTTGTTGATTGAATACAGTGAGTTTTGATTGAAAAGAAAATTTTACAAAAAGCTTATTGATTGTATTCATCCTTATTGATTGTATTCAACCCCCCTTCTACAATCAATCTTAACAGTAATCAAGGACAAATAGTTTTGAATAAACTCGTCTTCTTCTTGCTCTTCAAACTCCTCATCATCACTATCTATAACTTTTGTCACTGGAGTGATTCTTTGCAGTGACTAGCTCTCTTTGGCTAAAAGATCTAGGGATTCAACTTGCCTCCCTTTTCCTTTTCATTTCCCTGCATCATCCTCGTCTCATAGGTGGGAAGATTTCCGTATAACTGCTCCAAGGTAAGGGTCTTCAAATCCTTTGCTTCTTCAATAGCAGTCTTCTTATCCCAAGCTATAGGTAGAGCTCTCATAAACTTGCTCACCATATCAAGAGTTTTATAGATCTTGCCAAACAGCTGCAAATCATTGATCAAATTCTTGAATCTGCCATACATGTCAATTAGGGTTTCACTAGATTTGCAGCTAAAGCTTTCATACTCGTGAGTGAGAACTTGCATCTCATTTTCTCTCACATATTTAGTTCCTTCACAGATTACTTCTATGGCTTCCCAAATTTCCTTAGAACACTTACATCCCATCACAAAAGCATCTCATTGTCAATGGATGGTATCAGAAAGTTTCTAACCTTCTTATCCTTGATAAAAGACTCCTTCATCTTTGGACATTTAACTAACAGTTTCGGGCATAATTTCTTCTGGAAAGGCAACACCATCTTCAACTCTTGCTGCAATTATAACAACAAGTATGATAGGACCATCATCCAATATCTTCAAGAACTCTGGATCTTGAGATTCAAGATATCTCCTCATCCTTTGTTTCCAAAGGAAGTATTCTTTCCTCACCAGCACTGGAAGTTTGTTTCCTTTATAACTCATCTTCTCCAAGGATCTCTAGCAAGTAAGATCTGCTATGAGGCTCTTGATACCAATTGTTATTTAATAATGAGCTAGGAAACTTGCAGAAGGGGTGTTGAATGCAAGTTTAAAACTTTTTGAGGATTTTGAACTTGATTAACAAAAATAACAAAGTACAATGAGAAGAACTGAGATCCAGTGATACTATATAAATGAAAAATAAAACGAAAAAAGACAAACAGGTTTATCAATAATATAAAATCATATTAATGAAGCTTAGGTTTATCCTTCCTCAAGGTAACACAAATCTCCAAGATAATGGAGCTACAAAGCTTTCACTATAGATTACAATTTTCTCTCTCTATCTCTCTATAATGAAAAACTTTACAAAGAAAGTTAAACTATGGAAACTATACATAGACAAAACAATTCCTAAACTGGCAATGAGACATAAAATCTACTTTCACAAAAACTTTCCAAATCTGGCAACCTTATGCTTTTGTTTGCTTCTGTTGACTCCAGTGGTCCCAAACAAAAAGCACTTTTCCTTTGTCTTATTCTACCAGGTTTGTTGATGCCATATCTTTAGTTCAGAAAGTGTGTGCAACTTTAGCTGTATCTTTGTCTCCAAGTTTAGCCATTAAATGACAGTCAATTTCCTTGTGTATACTTCAATAACTTGAATTTCGAATTTTGATTCCAGTTGCAGTGAGATGAAATTTGAACTTGCAGCGAGAGTGAGACTAGGCTTCAGTGAGAGTGGCCTAGACTTGTCAGTGCACCAAGTTACTCCATCCTTCTCCTTTCACTGAATTTGACTGTCACTGCATCTCCAAACATTTCTACAATTCTAATTCTATGACTAAAATACAAAGAAAAGTCTTGACTACTATATATACAATGCTTATTAAAGAGTAGCAATCAAGTCAAGTATGTGAGACTATCAAGTCACTGCAGTATTTCTTACTTTATTAACATGTTGTGCGATGATCATCAATTATTTATAATTTGTATAAGTGTAATCTATATGTGTGTAAAGAGTTGTGCAGTGATTTGGCACATCCTCATTTGGTATTTGTAACGATGGCGTTTTGAAATAAAGTGATAAGGGTTAGCTAAATTTGACAAAATATATTTATAAGATCTAAATTGAGATAAGAAATTGAATTTTGAAGAGAAGACACTTAGCATTTTTGGAAAAAAGTTTTTTCTCTCTCTAATTTTTCTCTCTCTAATTTTTCTCTCCTCCTTCTCTCTACACCCTAGTTAGAAGGCCCTTTTCTTCAGTCAAAATCTCAGCCTTTCCTTTTTTCCTTTTCTTTTTCCAACCGTTGATCTTCTTCTCCTTCTTCCTAACCCTTCTTCCTCGCCGCCCCCCTTTGTTTTCTTTCCTCTCGTCCTTGAGCTTTTCTGTCCCTCTTTCCCACCCCCTTTCTCTCTTTTCTATCTTTTCTTCTTGCTTCCCTAGATGGTTAGTCAGTTCTCCAATGTTGGTTCGGATGGTGAACCCCTTGATGTTAAGGGTTTAATCCCAATTCTTCTGGTGATTCAGTGGTTGGTCCCATTCGAGCTCAATCCCAGGGCCCCTCTTCTTCCTCAGCCACTTTGGGGGTTGAAGATGCTGGGGCCAGGGTTGCGTTAAGGGAGGTGCAGCCCAGAGAGAAGGCCAAGGCCATTGCCCATCTCTCCCTGGGTGACAAGGAAGCTCTAATTCTTGAGCGTCAGAAAAATTTCGAGCTTAAGTCTTTCCCTGAAGCCAAAGGCATCACTATGGATGAGGTTAATTATTTTCTTGGTCGAGGTGCGCCTCGGCGCCTCATTAGTGAGGAGTCTCCTCCTAAATCTTCTGTTGAGATAAAGCCGGCAGCTGAGGCAGGAGTTGTTCTCGGTTCTTCTTCAGTTGCAGCCCAGGTTTCTCCTAAGGTTCCTCCCTGCTCGGAGGGAGACGCTCAGCCCCAACCAAAACTTTGGTCTAAGTTCGTGGCAGATGGCCTTTCTCCCACTTTGAATTCTGAGTACTATCCCCTACTCCGGTCGGAAATGGGCTCGTTGACCCCCCTCTCTCGGTCCTCGTAGAAGGTAATGAAAAGATGAAGCTATGCCTTGTCGATAAATTTGGAAGTGTCACTCTTCCTTTCCCTCACTGGAGAGGATATCTTTTCTGATTTGGAAAAACTTTGGTTTGTTATCTGTTGGCCAAAAAGAATCGGGTATCTTTGTTTTCCATTTCAGTTCCTCCCCTGGTATGCAGCGGGTGCTAGCTCGATCTTGGGAGTTCGCCAAAAAACCTCTCCTGCTCCAACCTTGGGATTCTTAGAACCTTTCAAATATCTCTCAGGTAAAATCTTTACCCCTCTGGGTTAAGTTTATGTCTATTCCGGACTCTTACTAGACTCCAAAGGGCCTCAGTTACCTAACTAGTTCAGTAGGCAAACCCCTTTTCACTGGTAAGTTAACTAGTAAACTTGAAGTTATGCCATTCGCTAGAATCTGTGTTACCTATAATTATGGATCCTCCCTGCTAAATGAGGTGGATGTAGTCACTGTTGATCCTCAGAGTGGGGCCAAATCGGTTGTTCCCATTGCGAGTCCCTGGGTCACTTTCTGGTCACTTGTCCTAAAATCAAAAAAGTATGGATTCCAAAACCTCCTATTCCGGAACCCGTGGTCCAGGTTTTGGGCGAAAGTAGCAAGGTCTCTCGTTCTGAGGATGCTCCGTTTAAGCCTGTGGTTGATTTGGGTGAAAGTAGAAAGGTCTCTCGTTCTGAGGATGCTCCGACTAAGCCTGTGGTTGTTTCAGCAGATGTAGTATCCGATTCCGAAACTGAATTCAACAAAACTCCTCCATTGCTTTAATTTTCAGGAATGTTATGGTTGATGAGTTGGAAGATAAGCACGGCAAGAGACCCATTGAGGGCACATATACTCTGTCTAAATCTGCTAAGTGAAGGCAGAGGCATAATAAGGGGTCGGGCTCCCCGACCACCTAATCCTGAAGTCGGATTTTTGCTCCTTCAATGTCCGTAGGCTAAACAATAAGCTCACGTCCATCAAGGACTTTTTGTTGCGCAATAAGATCTCTCTTATTGGTCTTTTGGAAACAAGGGTGAAGGAAAACAAAGCTAGAGAAATCTCTTGCTCCCTTAGCAACCGGCTACAATGGGCATTTAATTATGACAATAGCCTTCCTAATAATAACGGACGCAACTGGCTTGGATGGAATCCATCTTTTTGGAAGATCGATATCCTTCATACAGTATCAGCTGATGCATTGCTCGGTCCACTCTATTGAGTTAAATCTCGATTTTTTGATTTCCTTTGTGTATGCCCACAACGCTACTCTGGCCCGTAGATCTCTTTTGGCGACTCTTTGCAGCCTTGGAAACCCGGTTTCAATCCCTTGGTGCTTATTGGAAGACTTTAATACTACCCTCAACCTTTCAGAAACGGTTGGAGGCTCTGTTTTGTGGAACTCTGGTATGGGTGAATTTAGTGATTGCTTGTCTACTCTAGGAGTTCTTGATCTAAGGAATACTGGTTGCTCGTTTACGTGGTCTAATGGTACTGTCTCGAGAAAGCTGGACAGAGGGCTAGTGAATAGCCACTGGCTTAGCTCCTTGCCGTCCTCTCTCGCTAATTTCCCTGCTCCTGGGCTTTCAGACCATTCCCCAGTTTGTATCTCACTGGGAGTGCCGCTTGCAAAACGAAATCGCCCCTTTCAGTTTTTCAATCACTTGGCAGATGATCCAAACTTTCACTATGTAATCTCAACTACGTGGGCAACTTCTTTCACAGGGGATGCGATGTTTATGTTATCAAACAAGCTAAAGCTGGTTAAACAAGGCTTGTTAAATCTTAATAAAAGCATGGGAAATGTGTCGGAGGCTGTGTCTTTAGCGAGTGCTAGCTTAGAGCAATTCTAGTGTAGCATGTCCTCCCCCCCTTCTGCTCCCGAGAAGGTTACTGAAAGCGGTTTAAAATTTGTTCTCCTTGGTAAGATTAGAGCAGAGGAAAGCTTTTGGCAACAAAAATCGAGGGTTCAGTGGTTAGAAAAGGGTGACAAAAATAATGCTTTCTTCTTTAATAAGTGCAAAAGTCACTGGAATTGCAACAAAATTCTGACGCTGGAAACCCCCTTCGGCGTAGTTGATAATCATGAGGGTATAGCAAATCATGATGTGGCCCATTTCAATGCTGCTCTCGCATCATCTGATCCCATTGTCTCCTGCCCAGCTCATATTCCGCTCCCTACAGTGGGGGTGGACCACCTGCATTCGCTTTCCAAACCTGTTTCGGAGGCCGAGATTCTGGTAACTTTAAAGTCTTTGGCTAGGAACAAATGTCCGGGTCCAGATGGATTTACAGTTGAGTTTTTCTTGCGGTGTTGGCCAACTGTTGGCAAGGATTTTGTAGCCGCTATTGCATCTTTCTTCTCCATAGGTTTTATCCCTCGGGTTTTTTCAACTACAGCTATCTCTCTGATTCTGAAGACTTCGGCTCCTTTTCGGATTGTAGACTTCCATCCCATTTCTTGTTGCTCAACTGTCTATAAGTGTATTTCAAAGTTGCTTTCGAATAGACTAAGGTCGGTTCTTCAGTCTTAATCTCTAAGAATCAGGCTGCTTTCTTGGAGCATCGGTCAAGCTTGATATTAGCAAGGCATTTGACTCCGTCAATTGGAGTTTTCTGTTCTCTACAATGACTCGAATGGGCTTCCCTGACATTTTCTTGCATTGGGTTTCCAGCTGCGTGTCTTCTCCGTTCTATTCGTTGAAAATTAATGGGTCTCTAGAAGGGGTTTTCAAAGGTAAAAGAGGGCTCCGCCAGGGCGACCCCCTCTCCCCGTAATTATTTATCATTGTAATGGAAGTGTTGTCCCACTTTTTAAATTTTCATTGTGTGAACTCAGATTTGGAAAGTCGGATCAATTAATTTATCTCATATTTGTTTCACTGATGATGTTATGTTTTTCTGTAATGCTGATAGCCGGTCGCTGGCTACTATATTCAAATGTATCTCTGATTTTGGTAGTCTTTTGGGTCTAATTCCTAATCAGTCTAAAACCCATTGCTTCTTCTCTAATACTCCGGAGGAGGTAGTTAATATTTTCCTCTCTTACTTCGGGCTCTAGAAGGGTGCTTTGCCAATCAAATTCCTGGGCATGCTGCTGATTACTTCTATACTGGCCTCCAGAGATTATCGTCCGTTGTTGGATGCTCTTGAGAGAAAAATTGGTGACTGGACCGGTCGGTTCCTTTCCTTCGCAGGAAGGTTACAGGTGATTAAATCGGTCTTGATTGCAAAACTCAATTACTGGATGATGTTCTTTATCCTTCCCAAGGCCTTTGTGGCTCAAGTCAACAGCATCCTTGCAAGTTTCCTTTAGACAGGCAAGCGTAGTGCTTCCTTTGGTTTTAAAGTGGCTTGGCAAACTGTGTGTAAGCTAAGGAGGAGGGCGGTCTGGGGATTCCCAATCTCTGGGAATGGAACACAGCTGCTTCTCTGAAGCTTCTTTACCGAAATTATCAACCCCAACTCTCAGTCTCTTTGGGTCCAGTGGCTTCGGACTTTCTTTTTCAAGAAATCAAACTTCTGGTCTAGGAACATACTGCAGAACTGCTCCTGGTCTCTGTGGAAATTCATCCAGATTCGTTCAAAAGCCCTCCCTCACGTCTCTTATGAGGTTGGTTATGGGGACAACATTACTCTTTGGAATGACCCTTGGATAAGAGGTCGTGGTCTCTCCTCAATTGTTAGCGCTATCCCAGAGCTCCCTGCTTCTTCCCTTTTATCGTCTATCATAGACAACGGAGGTTGGAGTCTTCCTCCATTGAACCTCCACCTCGTGTTTGTGCTTAGAGACATTCTGAACTCCATTTCTCCTCCCTTTCCCAGGCCTGATCAGATCCTTTGGAGTGGTACCAGATGCAATAAGGTAAAAATCAGTGCCATCTGGTCTTCTATCCGCTATCCTCTGCCCACGGTTTCTTGGTATGGGGTAGTTTGGAGCAAACCAATGGTCCTTGTTTTAGCTTTATTCTCTGGTTAGTAATGCACAGGAAACTGCTCACAAAGGATAAGTTGATTCTTTTTGGATTGAATGCAGACCCTACATGCATCCTCTGTAATTCAGCCCCCGAAACGGGTGATCATATTTATTTGGTTGTGCTTTCTCACAGCAGGTTATCTCTCATTTACACAGCGTCATCCCTGTGTTCAATTCAATTGTGGATGCTAAGGTTACTATCCAGAGACTTCGGCAAAAGCAACGTCAAGTTGCCAAGCTAGTCCTTTCAATTCTGGTCTACCACTTATGGCAGGAGCGTAATATCAGGCTGTTTGGAGATCGCTCTCCGAGATCAGCAGAAGCAGTTAGCACCATTATAGGTCTCATGTTAAGATATAAACTCTCTACTTGTAGAAATATCCAGATGTAACTCTAGTCTATTAGTTGTTACTCTTATATTTTAGTTCTTTGGCCCTGATTGTTTAGCCTGGTTTTTGGCAGTGAGGCACGCCCCGGGGAATGCCCCGTGATTTTGTTCTTTCTGTTTTCTTTTATAAATTCTCATTTACCAAAAAAAAACGAAGAGAAAGTGACACATTAGTATTTTGCTCTTAATGATGTTAAAAGTAATGATATTAAAATGTTAATTTCGAAGTTTAAAAGTCGGATTTACTATTATTAGATTTGGAGAATTGAAAATAAAAATAATTTATCTATTTATTAATAAATATAACAAAATATAATAAACATAAAAGGAAATATAGAGGCGGTTGAGCACCTGTAACTTTTGTTTAGGTATCGACACATGTCGTGTTTTTATAAGTTGTAGTTTTTATAAGAGGCAGTCCTATATATAACTTACAACTCTTTTTTTATAGGTGTTGTGAAAATTCTTAATCGATCTTAATTGGCGGAACGAAGATTTAACAAAAGATCGAGACTTAATTGGAATATTAATTGAACATAATTGAATAATAATTAATATATTATAATATAGTTTTATATAAAAATATATTTATTTTAACTCTTTAAATATAATTTTATTAATTTTATAATATATATTTATTTTATTAATAATATATAAAAATATATAATATATTAAAATTTAATAATTTAGTAATTATTTCAAATTTTAGTATATCACAAAATTGGCCAAAGACAAAAAAGAAAAGGAGAATGAGGGATCAGAAGCAGATGTAAAGAGAAGTCCGGAGAGGAGACCGAAGAATATGTGGACATGTGTAATCTACTGAAACTGTGTCAAGAAAACTAAAGGTAAGCATCAGAATTTATGGATTTATATTGTTTGAATATGTGTATTTGATGGTAGGTTGGTTTTCGGTCTGATTGATAATCTGTAATGATCTATATGAATATAAGGAATAAACCTTAAGGTAGTACTAAAATCAATTAAAGCGATATCAAATCGAATGAGAGAAATGAAAGTTTAATTCACCAGCAAGCGACCTGACTTTTTCCAGTTTATGGTGAATGTTTGATCTATTTTGATTTAATAAACTTAATATTTGGAATCCTCTAAAAATATTAGCCAAATTAGGTTCTTGAATCAATCAATTTGTATTAAAAACGAATGGGACAATATGTATTTAATTTCTCCAGACAAAAATCCGGCCACAAGTCTAGTTTCTCACAGTTATTCTTCAAGTTGAAGGAGACGATGCCACATGTTATTGTATGATTGACTTAATTTAATTTATTTTTTTAATATAATTAGAAAATGAATATGAAGATGAGTTCTATATGAACTTAATCAAAATATTATTTCTGATTTATTGATGGTATCAGATTTAATTTTTAGAATTTAAAAAAATAAATTATATTTACAATTATTTCTTAAGTGTAGAAAATGATTAGAAATTGAGGAAAATTAGTTAGAAATCTCAAAAAATATTGAGAAAATTATGGAGACATTTCTGAATATGAGAAAAATATTAGAGTAAATTTTAAGGTTAGTGGTTGATGAAAAGAATAACGAGCAATATACAATATTTATTAATTACAATAGTTAACGTAAATTAAATGTATTAAATTGCAAAATATATAGAGACGCCTCTAAAAATTAAAAATATTTTATGGAAGATATTAATTTTATGTTAATATTCTTTTGACTTTTTATAATTATTATAATATTTTCATAAAATACTGAAAAATATCTATTCTAGTATTTTTAAATTTTCATACCCATATATTTATATGTTCAAATTATTTATTATAATAATTATATTATAAATTAAAATATGTGATTTTATTTTATTTTACTAATTGCAACTCCAATTACAAATATTTACTTAGTAAGTATAAGCAATACTTACACACACCTCTTTAATTTCCCAGTAGATGTTACTTTTAATATATACTACTAAATCTTATTAATTATTTAATTATTATATAATAATAAATTTTAATATTTTATATTATTTTAAATTTAAATTATTTAAAGTTGATACTTATAAAAAAATTACATACTTTAAATTGAAACTTATTGTATATTTTTATATCTAAATTTATTCTTATTTCGCATGTTCTTTATTATTTTATCATATAAATAATTTTATCTTCATAATTTATACTTTTGTAAAGATTTAATTCAAGGTTAAATAATATATCTTTAAAGTATGTAATTAAGGAAAAATAATATATCTTTAAAGTGTAGGAAATGATTAGAAATTAAGGAAAATTAGTTAGAAATCTCAAAAAATATTGAGAAAATTATGGAGACATTTATGAATATGAGAAAAATATTAGAGTAAATTTTAAGGTTAGTGGTTGATGAAAAGAATACCGAGCAATATACAATATTTATTAATTACAATAGTTAACGTAAATTAAAGGTATTAAATTGCAAAATATATATAGACGCCTCTAAAAATTAAAAATATTTTATGGAAGTCAAATAATAATATATGAGACTAAAAATATTTTGATATAAAAAAAATATAAACGCATTCAAAATAAAGATACAGTTTGTGATAACTCTTAATACCTCTTATAAGTTTTCAGTATCATAATTCATTGAATGATAAGTTCTATATAAGCAACGACAATAAAAGTGATGATTTATAAGTGTTGCATTGGGTGATAAACAACACTTTATCCTACTTTAGGCAACACGTTTTATACGCTGCCTTTAATTTTTTATGTGGTTGTATGTGTTAGGAGTTAGACCAACAATGAAGGTGTTTTGTATGATGAATAGGAGTTAGGTAAGTTTGAAGATATGAATGACTTTAAAGAGGATTTGGACTCGTTTGACAAGGATGATTTTTCTTCATTAGATGACTTTATGGATGAATCCTAATCAAGATCAACTATGAAATATTAGGAAGTAAGGTTTGTTTCGCTTGGACAAAAGAATGACGATGAGAAAGAAATAAAAATATTATTAAGAAATAAAAATATTATTAAGAAATATAAGAGGATAGACTAGGATAAAATAAATATATTATTGAAAAATATTATTAGTTAGAAGTCTTTTCTAAAATACGAACAAACTTTTATTAAATAGTAAAAACTTATAATTTTATGTCGTTTTCTTTTCTATTTAATACATTTTTATTTCTAGTAGTAATATTAATTTATCAAAATTAACTCAAAATAATAAATTCGTTTGCAAATATTGTATCGCTTTTGAATAGAAATGGTTGGTTAAGTCTCTCGAATAGATTTTTGTAAAAAATTATTCTTTCCTCAGAGAGAGAGAGGTTATTTATTGTTTCATTCAAGAGACAATTTAGAGTTTATAGAAAGTTTCCTAGAAGTGATTGATTAGGATTTTAGTCGATACATTGGAAATGACATAATATAATAAATTAAATTTTTTAATGAACAGATGTTAGGATGTATTTGGTTTGGAATTTTGGAGGATTTAAAGTATTTAGTTACTAACGATAGTAAAGTTGTGATCAAAGTTTTTATATGTGGATGTTGATGAATATCATATATATGATTTGGGTGAAGATGGTGGATTTGAGTGGTTGATATTATTTAACGTATATTTTAAAATTGGTGGCCTCCGACGACGTTGTAGACACACGTAGGATTTAAGCGACTGATGTTGCTTAACCATTATTTTGAATCGGTGGTTTTCGACAACTACAATTAGTATTTGACGACCACTATTGGTATTATTTTTTTATTTTATAATTTATACAAATTTGTTAACATAAGTGTGTGTCTTGAGTTGATGGTCTTGTTGAAATAGCCTCTCTATTCTTTGAATTGAGGTAATGCTGCTTATCGTTAACCCTCCATAGATCACGTAATATGATATACTAAATATGTTCGATTTCATTTGTTTGCTTCTGAAAGAAAAATGAGTTGAGAAAGAATTAAAAAAATAATTTCATAGTACAAATCAACAACTTATTGTTTCTTTTTTATCTTACCTTGAGAATATCATGGACCCCAATAAAAAATAATTTCTGTAATTCCTAATGGGGAGAAGAAGACCCAATAAACATCTTCAAATCCCCCCTATGTAAACTTTTAATGAAATTCTAAGTAGCACAAGATTTACTTTCATTAAATTTCCAAAATAATATCACCCTGTGTTTATTTTTTGTTATAAAGGGGCCTTCTAATTAAGTAATCACAACAACATGATTTTCGGTCTCTCTCTCTCTCTCTCTCTCTCTCTATATATATATATATATATATATATAT